>VMRN01000032.1:1928347-1957193 GCA_010277015.1 Poeciliopsis turrubarensis
CGCACTCTCACACACGCACTCTCACACACGCACTCTCACACACGCACACACACGCACGCACGACCACCTAAATGCAAACACTCCTTCCTCCAGGAGACGCTGAATCTGTTCCGATTACTGCAGCCGTCGCAGGCTGACCGCTGAGGCTGCGAGAAAGCACAAAGGCAACATAAAATGTTCACCTGTCCGCGAAATAAAGATGAAGGGAAAAAGTGACAGGATGCGTCTTTAGCTGTGTGTGTGTGCATGTGCGAGAGGAAGAAAAAAAAAGAGAGAGAGAGAGAGTGTAAGATAATGACCTGGATGATTGATAATCAATGGCCTGCATCTCTTCTTGTCTTGTGTTTCTGTTCTGGGGTTGTGTTTTAATGTTGCTCTTCTGCTCGCTGACCTCATTAAAGGATCTGGTTACCCTCAAACAGCTTTTTAATTTAGCCTAATGATTTTTTGCATAATAGATCTGATACTCTGTAAGCCCCTGGGAGCGGCCCTGTTCTTCAAGGTGCCTTTATAGCGAGAGCAGCTGAGGTTGGGAATGTTGTTATTGTGCTATATGTGCTTTTGTTTAACGTTGGTTTGGTTCCCAGAGAATATCTTTGTTGTTAATTGGCTGCTTCTATAAGACTGTGCTCCCCTCAACCAGACTGAAGTAATCTATTTAAAAATGAGCACTTAATTCATAAAAATGTACTGGGAGGGAAGAGAAAAAAACTATTTTGAGACTGTGCCATTTCCCACAAACATTTAATATTGATTTACTCTGGTAAAAACAGGCACAAGAAGTAAGTAAACCCACCAAGTCAAGCACTACTTTAATAGATTTTTCCAAAACGTTTCAAAATTCAAAACATTTTACCTTTTTAAATGATTGGAAAATGGCTTATTTTACAGCCAACTTAGAAATAAAGATTGTTGGATGTTTGCCAGCAGAATAAGAATCTTTTCCAAATAAATGTCGGTGACGTTAATAACCAGGGGGGAAATACTGTACTACAATCTATTATCATATTTCATTTTTTGGGCTTGGGTTTCTGATCAACACATGTGAATTGGTGCTAAAAAAAAAAAAAAAAAAAAAAAAAACTGTAGAGAACAGAGGTCCACCATTCACAGCCTCTCAGATGTTTCTCTAGCGATCATCCTGGTCAGGTCCTGCTATCCCCAAACCACTTTCACCTACGTGCTTCAGAGTCGGGATGAGGATCTGTCCTTGGATGCTGAGTTTATGTTGCATTAATACAATTCCTCTTTGCACACCTTACAAAGAAATTCTGCAGCTTCTTTCCAAATGTACAGGAACTTTCACATTTACAGTGACAACAGCCAGCTGAAGGGTTTTGTTCTGTTCGGATCTTGCTGTTGTTTCGCTCTTGGGGTGAACTTGACCAGTAATGTGGGTCATGTTGGTAGGAGGTTTGAATGTCCTCTTAAGTAGTTTTTCCAATGCAGGGCAATGACTGAATTTGAGACGCTTTTCAAAGCCTCGGTCTCAACACGGCGTTCACTTTCACCTCAACAGTCACTAAATGGCAGCGTGGTTGTCAGTGATTTGTGTCGTTTTAAATGTGCATGGGAATGCACCGATGAAATCTATCCTGAGGAACTGCATATTTTTCATTTCACGGAAAGTTTTACATTTTCTGCAATACAGAAACTTGTATTGCTTGAGTTTCCCGGCATTCTCAAAATCAAAATATTCAATATTTATGGTTCAAAATATGACAATGTTTTAGGTATCCTGTTTTTTTTAAATGACTGTAAGTGGACCTCTCTTTGTGGAAGGTCTTTATACTGGAAACTAGACATTTAAAAAATAAATGACAGAATTTGGTGATTTCAAAAAGGGTGATACATTCTTCTTCTTTTCTTTGCCATCTATGAGAGATAAGAAGTTTGGGTTTGAAAAAAATAAAACCACTACTAGATCCAGTAGTTGTGACGATCATGCATCATAGAGAAAAAGTATATCAACAGAAAACAAATCATGCAGAGCACTCAGGTTCATGTGCATTTCTCCAATGAAGCGTCTTGGGGATTTTAAGCATGCCGAGCTCGTAGCTTTCTAGAATGCACAATGAATGAACTGTCAGACACAAAACCCAAGTGATGAATGAAACTCACAATCAATTTCTTGCAACTGTCCTGGGACTTCTCCCTCCACTCCATATTTGTGGACAGACATACAAATAAATATATAGATACACTACATAGATAAATATCAAATTTTTCCTATTTCAGAAACAGCAATCAGGCATATTTTCTTTTCCCTAAACATCCTCAATCTGACCAAATCCACAACACAGAGAAGGAAAGAAAAAAAAAAAAAAAAAAAACCTGCATCAGTGAGCGTTAGGAGCAGAGACAGCCTCTGTCCCTGATCAGCAGTCACCCGGGCCGCCTCGTCTCGACATGATCAGTGCCTGTCATTAGTCAGTTTTGCTGTAAATTATTCAGCCGTGCACATGTTTGGAACTGTCTAAACACACCAGACACAACGCCACGCAAAGTGCTTTCATGCGCCGAGCGACGCTCTGACACGCTCTCGGAAAAACGGACTCTCGGAATGAATGAATAAGTAAGGAGGGGAAATAAATAAATGAGCGAAACAAACAAAAAAAAAAAACAAGTTTGGCTGGTGAGGAGGAGGAGGAGGAGGAAGAGGATGATGATGATGATGATGATGATCATGATGCTGATGGCGTAAATTTAGCACTCAACTTCAATCCCAGTCAAATTAAAAGGGAGTCTTAATGCATGTGTCTCTCCCATCACTGATCTGTTCTCTCTGAGATACAGCGCTGCGACGTCGGGCGCACCATGCCTGACAATCTATTCCCAGTCTGGCAAGGCTGCCAGTCAAAGTAAAGCTACTGGAGCTGAAAGACGGGCTCCGGAGGGAAACTGGTGACTTTCCAGCGCAGACTTCTATAAGGCATGATTAGCGTATATTTGTACGGGACGGCATGCATGCTCACTGTACGTTTGCACGTGGTTTTCTGTGCGAATGTGTGTGCTGGGCCCGCTAAGCCACGCGCACACGAACGCGTGCGCCATGTATGCATATTCAGCGAGGGTGTCGGAGCTCCAGGGCCTCGTAACGAGCTCTGAGCCACATTCCCCGACAAGGCCGTTCCCCCACCGCTGAGCATTATGAGGCCTCGGCAGCCAGAACTTAAGACAACATTGCGCACAAAGTGGGTAAACAGTGTTTGACATGTTTTCAATATGGTTACATTAGAACAAGCTGGGTTTGATTGAGAAGCTAATATTCAAGCGATGCAAATCATCAATCATGGGAAAAGGCCCATTAATTATTCAATAAAACAGTCTAATTCAAGAATCAATGTCGGGAAGTGGAGAGAGGGATGAGCCGGCTCCCAGCAGAGAGCGCGGAGAGGGAGAGCGCGGCTAATATAAAGGAATAGGGAATTACCCCTCTCTCTGTGAGCTGTGGCCCGTCTTGTCCCGAGCTGTCAAAAACAACTGCCGCTCCCGCGTTTCATCTCGCCAAGTTTAAAGACGACTTTGGAAACACTTTATTTTCCTCGCGAAACTCATTAGGTCTTTGTTCCTCATTAGCTCGGCTTCTTTTCTCCATCTCCATCTCTTACTCCTCCTCTGTTGCTCCCCCACACCCTCCCGCCATTTCTTCTTCGAAGTCACAGTCACGGCTCGAGCGATCGCCTGGCTCGGGCGTTTTGAAGTTTTTGCATTGTGGACTCTGATCTTTGGCAATTACAACCGGGCCAAATCTCTTCCTTGGGAATTCATTATTTACGTTCAATTAAACAAATTCGTCAGCGCTCTCCCTCAGAAGAATTCGGGGCGTGTAAGCGGTCGGCTGTAACGAAGCCGGGCCGGCGGACCAGCTCAATCAGCTCTAATACAAAGACTCGGAGTGTCTCCTTCAGTCGGCCCCCCGTCCCCACCACCACCAGTACCTCAAAGGTGTTTCCACTGGCTTCATTACCCACTGGGGACTTCTAAAGTCCAACAGCCGGACACTTCAAAGATCATTAGTATTTATTATTAATGAATTACTACCCAATATCTCCAATAGACCTCGGCTATCGTTAAAAGTTCTGGAGCAAGAGCTAACTTCATTCAAAGCTAATTTGGGTGGCAGCGTCCGCACTTCCATTCAAGAGACTTTCTGCAGATAATTTGACCGAAACTGAGACGTAGCAGTGCCTTTATTCTCTGGTGCTCGTGGGTTCACGAGGTGTCGATGAGCCGCTGAAAGCCCCTCAAGCAGCTGGTCTATCTGATAACAACTGTGTGCTTCGGGGACAAAGGAAAAGTCAATAGAAAGTGGTTGTGGTGAGCTGATGAGGATTTCTGTGCGACCGCAGAAGCGCTTCAGATGAAGTCATCTTTGCGAAGCGGTGAAGTAATTTTGGAGCCAGGAATTGACTCAGAAAGGAGACGATTTTACTCCTGTTTGAGCAACTTTGGAGAAAATTTGATCCCCAATTATTAGCAATAGAACCAACGGCGGAGCCTTGCAAAGCTATTCGCACCACTTTGTCACACTGCGGCCGCAAGCAGCATTGCACCGTATTTGAATTTTCGGTGGTAGTCAAACACAGAGTAGTGCTCAGTAGTGAAGAAGCAGGGAAATAATAAATAGTTTGCAATAATTTGTTTTCCGAAAAACTCACTCTTGTTTGCATTTGTGTTCACAACAAACTGTCTTTCACGGTAGCCAGTAGTTGGGCGTCTTCTAAGGTGATGTCAAGGGAATTACATTTTTGCCCATGCGTTTTTACTAAATATTTGAAAGTCAGAACAATTGCCTGTAGGTTATGTTGCTATTTTGAAGTTATGTTATACAATTTCTGTTGCGTTTATTTAGTGAGAAATGTGAATACATACATATTCTTTGATCTCAGCCATTCCATTGTCGCTCTGGTTGTATTTTTTGGGTCGTTCTCTTGCAGGAAGATGTTCCAGTCTGCCGTCTTTTGCAGGGTCTAAACCTTCTTTCCTCTTTTTGTCAGAATTTAAATGTATTTAGCTCCATCCATCGAAACAAAAGCAACTCTTATCACCATGCTGCCACCACTATGTTTCTTGCGGGACTGCTGGGTTTAGGGAAATGTAGTTTTATATCACAGTCAAACTTTGCTGTGCAACCAGGATTTCTAGTGGCCGCAAACATTAGAAATCGTCTCACGTCTTGAAATAATTTGCTTTTGGCATTTTGCGAGTCCGGATAACTGTGGGAAAGTATGTGCGTCTAAACACTTCATCGAGTCTTCTACTTCCCATAATGTAAGATAAGGCTTTCTGAAACGAAATTAATCAAGAAAGTGAAGTGATGTTCAGAGTGATTATGCATAATAAATGTATGGAAGCAGGGGAGGCTGTACCAGCTTGTAATTCATTTCAGTGTGCTTCACTCAAGATCATGAGGTAAACAACTCAATATTTCATGAAACAAAATGTTTTTTTAGATCAGAAGCTGATTATGGGCTACAACTCAGTAGCTCTTGTGTTGCACCCAGATTCATCCTGCACTGCTGCGGCATCGGGGCACTGAGGGATAATCTGTAAAAGCAATGCAATTGGTTTATGATGGATGTTTTCATACGGTGCCATCGGCAGTGCCACTGTCATGATTTGTGGGTTGAAACGTTATCTCACCAATTTGGGCATTGAAATCATCGCATGAAATTGTTCATAATGACCAACAAAACAAACTCGAGTTCTCATCTTCTCCCAATGAAGGGATAATGAAACGGTCTCCCAAAATGAGATTCAGACTGTTTTCTTTACACGCAGAGGAAACTTATCTTGTTATCGGGAAATCATGATAATGAAGCGTCTCAAGATAAGAAAATGACACTTTCAACGAGCGCGCTCAAACGTTTAAACGTTTGAGGTGTTTTTATTTGGAGTTGATAGGAAAAAGAATCTGTCATCACAGGAACTATGATTGAAATGCGTTGAGTTTGTTTTAATCATCGCAACAAAGACATTTGATTATCTCTAGATAATGCGAGAGCATGTTTTAATTTCAAAATGACCGGATTAGTATGAGGGTATACGTTTTTTTTTTTTCTTAACATGTAACATTTGCACTTACGTGTCAAGAAAATGTTTGAAAATCGTGAGAGATGTATATCAGTTTTAGGGAAACATATGTAAGTGTACCAAAGAGCTAACTTGAGCAGACGATAGAAACTTTCAAGGTTAACCGCACAACCCAGACAAAACCAACATTTTTGCTGTCTTTGAAAATACACATTCAATTATCCTGAGCATTCCAGGAAGTCTTCATAAGCAAAAGGTGTTCCTAGCAATTTTGTGATGTGCAGGCAGCAAACATTCTGGGAATACTCAGCGCACGCCTTATGAGCCAGCAACAAAGTCCTAATTAGAAGGCTGGCAGACCGGCTTTGGGATAATTTGCTGCATTGTTGCACTGGAGACCTCATTTGAATCCTCCGAGGCAAAATTTGAATTTCACAATCCCTGTCCTCGGTACGTCTCCCATAAATCCCACTGTCATTCTAACTGCTCCGGTCTGACGGCCAGGCTGGATCATGTTTGGCTTCGCTTCACACAAAAAGTTTTTCAGTTTACTGCTGACAAAGCACTACTGGGTGAAAAGTTGTGAATGGGAACAGGTTTGCCGTTTTTGATGACATGCACTGATGAACAACTTTTCAACCATTAAAGATGTTTTATACGACGATTCAGTTCTCAGAAAAACTAGACTTGAACCTTTGGAGGAAGTGGTGTCATGTCCATTTTTATTTTGGGTCACATAAACGTCAGGAGCGTCTTTAAACGGCTGGTTGTGGTGGAGAGTTTTGACAAAACTTCTTATTAAGCTGTTAAAATATGAATCAATGGCTGTCTCTGCATTTGATAAGAATATCTTGAAATTAAATAACACTAAAAATCTTTTAGCCTTGATCTAATTTGGGAGAATACAGATGAAACCGACGATTTGATTGATAAAACTGTATTGAAGCACACGACCGTAATCGCGAAGCTTGTACTTCTGGAGTCGCATAAAATCTTCTGGAGGGTCGAATTTGGCCCACAGGCCTGGAATTTGGCACGTGAGACTTCGAGGAAGTAAAACCTCCATGTACGCCATGTGACACAATGAAAGACACAGGAGGAAAATGAGGCAGGCATGCTTAAAATCGCAACTGAGTCGTCTCGTTGATGCCAGCAGAAGTTAGAGGTTAGTCAGAGAAAACAAGAGTACGCAGCAGAAAATTGTCCCCCCCTTTTTTTTTTTTTTTTTTTTTTTTTTTTTGCTTTGGTTTGTTGTTTTTTTTTTTTTTACTTCTCAAACTCACAATTACACACTTACAAGAAGGATCATGAAAAGTAGCACCCAGGGCCCTCTCTGTGCATGTTAAACAATACTCTGGCTGTCAACAATCAGGCATAAATTAGCAGCCGCAGCCTCTACTGTATTTACTCTGGTAATTACCTCCCAGGAGGGCACGCGCGCACACAGCAGCAGACACCACAGCATGGCATGACGCACTTTCAGTGCACTAGAGTGTGTGCAATGTGAGAGAAAAACAGAGAGAGAGAGAGAGAGAGAGAGACATCTCGTCAACACAGGGATGTGTGTGCGAGAATGTGCAGAGTAACATATGCTTGCAAAGAGAGAACTTATTTGTCCCTTTGATTGTGCACTAAAGCTTTAAACCATAGAAATCAGCGAGCTGATAAAAGTTAATCATTCTCTTCCATTAGGGAACAGCAACCTCTGGGACAGATGGTGACTGATTGATTGGCAGTTCTGAAAGGATCCCAGATTCGAATATCAGAGTTCAATAACAGAAACTGACAAAAAAAAAAAAAAAAAAAAAAGAAAAAAAAAAGAGAGAGAGAGAGAGAGAGTGAGACGGCAAGACAGGCGGCGAGGCAGCGCGAGACAGAGCGGAGAAGGAAGAGGAGACATGAGAGCGAGGGAGGGAGACAGAGAGAGAGAGAGAGAGAGGGAGAGAGAGACGGGGACACGGGCAATGACAGCCACATGAAATCTCATCTCCATTTTTGACAATGGGGGAACCATCTGAAGAGCAGAGAACAGAGGGAGGAATTTAACTGCTTTCATCTTGTCATAATTATCTCCAAGAAGCCACATGAAAGGAGAAATCTGTGTTTTTTGTTTATAAATTAGAGAACAAGGACATTTTCTGTGACAACTTTGATGGCATTCTTCCTCTGTGCATGGCTGAATAGTCCTGGGCTAATGATCCTTTCTCTTCTTAAAGGAGAGTGGGAAAAGAAAGCACCGATGAAGATTGCAATAAAAACAACACTAAACACAATTTAGCAAATGAGCCGAGAGCCGAAGTGTCATAATCCAGAGAGCATCATCATCATCATTATTATTATTATTGTTGCAACTGTTGAGCACTGATCTATATCTGTGCATATGAAAATATTTGTTAACATGGCTGCCCGCCAGCAGTGACCAACGCAAATACGAAAAACTATGTCCATGTGGAAAGAGGCTGCAGCATGTTAGCCTGACCCGCACTTCAACAAAGCGAGTCGGGGTCATTTCTACAATCCGTGCAGTTATGATTTCATGGGCAGATCAGCTAATGAAGACTGAAACCAAAGGCAGCGGCGATCAATAGTCCTCTTCAAGACACACAAGAGCACTCTGGGTATCCATCAGTCTCCATCCTGGGATGGAAAGTTAACCACAAACTGAAAATAATGACTGCACGGGTTAGTCTGTGCCTTGTTGTCAGTGCAACTCCTCAGGCACGTTGCATTTTTGCCAGGTGCCTGTCTACTTCCTTACAGTTTAGATCCTTGGGTTTCAAAGCTCTTTTAGGCACAGTTAAATATTATTTCTCTGCAGCAGAAGAATTCATCCTGCCCTTTAAGATGAGTGGACTTCAGTATAGTTTCACATCCACAATCATATAGATTGTAGAGGGATGAGGTATTTGATTTTCCATGTACCTTGCATAACAGACAGACGTGTGATTTTTGGTCTTGTCTGCCCAGGAGGTGTTGGGATTTATTTATTTGTTTTTAAATCATACACTTAAGTAATGCCGACATGCTCTTTATCTCAAGAAGATCTGCTAACCCTTTCGATTTAATTGTACTGTCATCAACGTCAGCAATTTAGATCGGCCTAAGGCCCCTCCCTTACCAGAAAACCCAGTGTTGGAGCGGTCTAGCCAAAGTCTGGACTCCCATTAAATTTGGATGTAGACCTTAACCACACTGTTCAGACTCCAACACCCTCCAAGTCTCCTCAAAGGAGAATGGGACAACATCACAAAGTGTGGAGATCGCAGTTGCTGCCGCCAATAGTGACACAACTAGTTATCAGGTTTAGGAAAAGGAATAACTTCTTCACACTGATCCAGGTTGGTTTGGATTGAAAGACCTGGTGAGGACACATTTTATATGTTGTGTTTTTGGAGAGTTCTTGATGCCGTGCTCTTGCCAGAGCCTCTTTAAATGAAATAGGTCCCACAGCATCATGGGTAATCCACCACGACGCAGTGGTCATGCTTAGCTGTTTCTACATATTTTTTCCATTGTTTCACTTCGCACTGTTTGTTGCTGAGAACCTGGGCTTTCCTTTTCCTGTCTTTCCCAGAAAATATATCGGACGGATACTTCATATCCACTTATTAACAGTCAATAAAGAGCTTGTTTTTCCTGTTATTGTGCCAGTTTGACTCTTACTTTGCAACCAAATTCAAGACTTTTTTCATTCATTCACAACGAGAAATGCAGACATGAGGAGCTCAGACCAGACACCACAACGACGAGAGTCTTCGCTAACGGCAACAGATGAGAACAATTCAGACCCCCAAAAACCTTCAGTCTGCCAGCTACTGAACTAAATGATACCGAAGAAACTCTTCATCGGGATAACATCTATCATGCAGTAAGTTTCCTGCTTTTTTTTTTTTTTTTTGGCAGATTTCTAATCCAGAAGCTGAGAGGTTCACTTCATGCGGCCAAAGAGGATGTGCAGCAGAGCCAAAACACGAACAGGGCACACCAAATAAAAAGCACACACAATTTAAATGACAAACAACCTGTTTAATATGTCATCCCGTGTTCCAAAGTCTTCTAAAAGTTACAAGGATGCACTAAACCGAGCCATATGTTCCTACTCTCTGCATAAAATGCAGAGAGCAACATCTCAGATCGTTCATCACTGTCTTATAATAGAGGGAAAACAGTTTGGAAAGGCAACATATTGACCCAACATATTGCTGAAAAACCACAGGGACAATGCATGCACATCTGCATCTTGCTCCTGTCTCTGTCTAGATTAGCCATCTGTGGCCTGGTCACCTCTGACCTTTTGGCGGAGGCCAGAGCCGGTCAGGTTTTGTCTGACGTTTGAGAGCTGTTTCAGACGATCAGGCAGCGTCTGTCTCGTTCTCGGCGGCACAGACAAACGCACGCGCAAAAAAAAAAAAAAAAACGAGGGGCTTTATTTTCATTTCCAAAACATGTTGTTAACAACCCCGGAAATTTCCCCCTGAACAAACTCAGAGGAAGCTCGCCAGAAACTCGACTCTATCCCGACCGAGTGTTGCATAGTAAAATCAGGAGTATCCAGAGACATCGTGCAATATGGTAATCGCTCCGCTGAAAGGGAGGCTGAGAGGGCAGTAAATCCAAAACAACGCAGAGCGCTGCTGAAAACTTTTCCATGGAAATTACACAAACAAACAGCTACAAAACCCTTCAAGGGAAGAAGACTCAAGGTTTCCCTCCCCATACTTTGAGGTCATGCACATTTTGTTTCCCCATCACCTCTGTACCACCTTCCTTTTTCAGCCTTAATTGCAGTTTACAGAGAAAGGGTAATCACTTGTGAAAAAGGGTGTGTTATTTTCTTGCCCAGAGTGTGAATCCTAAGCAGGCCAATCGCCAGCTCTATTGCTCCATCTCTCCGCTGGCTGAATCTTAATGGCTGGATGGAGAGAAGGAGCGGAGGGGGAGAGAGAGAAAGAGAGAGAGAGAGAGGGAGAAGGAGAGAGAGAGAGGCTGACAGCGGGGCTTGACATGGGCATTAAATCATGCCCCGAGGAATCCTCCATCCACGGGCTCCTGACAAGCGCGCTGTCATCACGGCCAGGCCACTTCCTATGCCTCTTGACAACACTGGAGCAGAATTAGTCAGAGCATCAGATGTAAATTGGCGCTGTTCAAGGATGATAATGAGCACCAAGATACATGTCGGTGTCACTGACGGGACGCCATCATGATTGGCTGTCCCTCACACCGCGCTCCATTAGGTCTAATGGTATTCAGGCCAGGTATGGGCGTGAGGCGGGAGCAGAGTGTGTGGGGTGCAGGGGGTGCAGGTGGTGCGGCGGGGGGGGGGAAGGCAGGAACGGACAGGCGAGAAAGTTTTTTTTCCGGTGCGATCGGTTTGTTCCACGTCGAGAGAAGAGAGGACGTTCCCACGGGGGGAGGATGGGAAGGGGGGGCTGGTCAACTTTCAACAAGATTATTTGCTTTTAAGAAAAAAAAAAAAAAAAAAAAGCGTCTCATGAACTGATGGTGTCTGCATTTATGTTGCTGTCCAAGGAAGCGCCGAAAGGTTCGCCAGTGAAACTTAAAGAGGCTTAAAGAGGTCAGCGCCGTCATTTTTCCCGGGCTATTTCAGAAATCTCTTGGCTCTTGGTGTACACAGCTTGCTAACATAATACAGTAATAGTTGCCAGTGTGCCATTTTCCCTGCCCATGCTGAGGATCAGCCAGCCAAACCTGCCCCAGATGCATACATTTCCCATAATGAGGCAGGTGGCCTCGACAGACGGCTCGGTCGTGTGGGTGACATCGTGCACACCGGCAGCTCTGGGCATCTGACTGACAGACAGTGCCAGTCTCTCCTCTCCTCTCCTGCGTCGCCTCCCTTCTCCCACAACATCTCTTCTTTCTTGCTGCTCTCCTTCGCCTCCCCTTGTTCCTGTGTTTTTGAGTTCGTTGCGCACACGTCGTAAGTACAAATGCCTCACAATGGGGTTTGGCAAAACTCCTCTGCTCCGCCGCAATTTCAGATGAAGATAGCTGAAGGTCATTAATTGAACTGCCGCGGCTGTAACAGCGTAAAACTCGCTGTAATTAAGAGCGAATAAATAATTGATTATGTATATTTTCTTGTAATTGGCTTCTCGTTATCCTTCTACACGCTGAATGCTAATTGATGCTGGGAGTTAATTATCATTTCACTGTGAAGTTAGCGGTTTATCCGGAGAGATGTTGAAGATGAATCACCAAGGTCCCATCGTGGCTATTTCTATAAACGCCAAGGTCGCCCCCCCCCCCCCCCCTCGTCCACCCCATCCCTTCCTGCCGGTTCCAAAATGTTAGCAGGGGGAGAAAAATAAGAAAAAAAGAGGAGTGGTCAGAACACGGAGTGATACAAAATGCCCTGCCAGCCACCTAATTGCAAGTATTTAGAAAACTAGCAAAGGAAGTGGTAAATGGCAAGGATTAAGCCAGAGGCCCTAAGCAAGAGGATCTATTAGCAAGGATTCCCAGAGGCCTTACTAAACACTTAACATTAAGTCTGTAAACTAAATGCAAGTCTGGCAACAGAGGCTGTAGGCTGATTAAAAAAAAAAAAGCGCATACCTTCAGTATGGCTTCAGATAAAATACTCGCAGCAAGGCACAGTTAGAAATATTAACCAAAAAGAAAAAGAATATGAAACTGAATGAGGAAATCTGCATGCAGTAACAAGTAATTCCTCTCGCCAGAGCGTGTGGGAAGTAAAGCAAAAATAATTATCAAATGGCCAACATTTTATCTTGAAATTAAAACATTTAATCCACATTCACCATTTTTATTGCTGTCTGTGTTTTCTTTTTTTTTTAACTCTCGAGTCGCAGAGCAGAACCATACAACATAATCCGGGGAACCAGGTGGCGGCGGATTCCAGCTCCTATCTGTCGGCGTTCCAGTGCCAGATGCCCCGGGTGTCCCAGTGGGTCAAAGCAATTGGGGCAATAGCATCAACTGGAGACAGCATGAGGCGTCTAGGTTACTATATCTGTATTTATTACCACAAAAAAAAAAAAAACCCTCGAGAGGTAAAACACTCCCTCCACTGGAGTCTGATGTGTCTCCGGAGTCACAGTGAGGAAATTACAGTTTCCTGGTCTTTGAGCCTGAAGTTTGCATCTTCTCCGTGTGCGTACGCGGTTTCTTGCCGGGTACTCTGACTTTCTCTGACATTCCAAAAACATCACTGCTAATTGGTTGTGCTGGGCTGCCCTCAGGTGTGAGCAGAGGTGCGTAGAGTGCCTGAAACTTATACTCGAGTAAGAGTACTTTAACTCAAGTGGAAGTAAAAAGTAGTCGTCTGATAAGTTACGCAAGAGTATAAAAGGATTCGGTAAAAAAAAAAAAAAAAAAAAAAAGATTCTCAAGAACCGAATAACTGATAAAAACATCAATCATTCGATATTTAAAAATAACAGGCAGGCCAAAATATAGTCAAGTGTAAATTTTGATGTGTTAAAAGACCAAAACAAAAATAATTCATATGGAAAACAAAATTATAAAAATAATCAGACAAAAGAAGCTTTTTTTTTTTTTTTTTCAAAATCAGGTTCTTACAATGAACCAAACATTGCGTCTGATGAATTTTTGGCTAAAACAAGCTTGTTCTTTATTCATTGAAATTACTCAGTGGGTAGAACATCTAGAGGGCATGGATGAAATGATGCTTCACATGTTGGGTTTCTGAATGAAACGTGAGGAAAAAGCCTCGCAGTTGCTCGACCCTCATCAAAGTCTTTGCTTTGAATTAAAGGGGTGATTTGTGCAAACGTAAGAGCACGTAAAGCGCGTCACGTTTGAATGACAAGCCTTGAAAATGAGGGATCAAATTCAGAAACATTAACAGCAGTTATATCACAAGTTCCATTTTAAATCCAAGGACTTTTCAGCTGTGGCATAGAGCGCCTGTGTGTGAATGTGAAGAGAAAAAGACAGTATAAAGGAGCAAGCAGAAGCTCCAGTCTTCTAATAAGTCGCTCGCTCAGTCTGTACAGAGACAGCCATCGCCCTGTGTGCCAGGCCTTCTTAATGGAGTCTTAATATGTCCAGCAGTGAAGAAAGAAGACCAGAGACTCTACTCCTGTCTGCACTTTTGCCTTATAGGACCCCTTGTATCTGTCTGTCTTGCTGACTGAGGTGTCTTCTGACTTGCCTAATTTAATTTTCTCCAAAAGGCCAAGCCCTGGGCAGCTGTGTCAGCATCTTATGAGCATTCTGAGATCTCCGGGTTTTCTAGTTTGTCTCCTCTGTGCGACTGCTCGTACTCCGACGATCCTGCCAGGAAACTAGAAGGCAGAGATGCTCGTCTGGTTCAGTTCGAAAAGCCTGTGTGATCACCTGCCTCGGCAAAGGAGCATTTAAGGGGGGGAAAAAAAAACTAAGGGCTTATATGTCTGAGGCTCAAAATTTACAGAAATCCAGAAATAGATTTCTTTGGCAGCTGGAAAAAGACACTACCTGGGGCTTTATGCACTCACAAAATGATACCGGTGGCACTTGGGTTGGCTCGGTGAAATGCTTTCCGGTCCTCGAAAGAATTGAGCGCCAGACACATTTCCCGTATTGCACCGTTTCGTTTCCTTTTACTCCGTTGTTGTTTGTTTTTGGGATGCGTTATTTCTGTCTTTGAATACTTCTTCCCCCTGTGTCTTCCCGCTGTTTTCCGCATGTTTAATGTATCAGTCATTCAGGTGGGGAGTGACTGGTACGGCTTTGTCTCTTGCAGCCGAAGAGCTCTCTGTTTTCCAACAGCAGCACCAGGTGTAACTGAAATTGACACGTCTTTCAATACGTGGAGGAAATACGTTATTGGAAGAGACATCTTTTATTCTCCAGAACTTTACATCACAGGCGATCTTGTCCGAGAGCTCTGATCTGTATCCCTCTGTGGGTACGAGGGGGAGGGAAGGTCTGCGTGCGTGCATGCGTGCCTGTGTGCATGTGTGCGTGTGTGCCTGCGTGCATGTGTGCGTGTGTGTGAGTAAGCATGCATTAAACACACGAGTCGAAAGGAAATCGATTAGCACAGAAAAGCAGAAGTTTATTCAAGCAACAACAAAGAAAAAGTTCAGTGGAGATTCCACAACAGAAATGCTTTGTAGGTCAGTAATTTAGTGCTATATGTCCTTTTGCAGTGTCCATGAAATGCACATCAAAGTTCAGACTGTACAAACCCATTAATGTGATTTAATCGCTTGATATGTTTGAGGTTTTAAAAGTAAAAAAGATCAAAATAATGGTTCAAAATGGATAGGAAGGCAGCCTCCAAATACATAAAGTAGAAGGAAAAATATTCATTGGATTGACAACCTGAGCACAAAAGATGCTTCCCACCTTTCTTATTCTGATTATTCTATGTTACGTCTGTGAAATCATATTTATGAATCTATCGTGCGAGATTGATGTCTATAAACATCATAGGCTCAAGCAGAGCTTTACATCCACCGTCCTCTAATGTGGCTCCTGCCTCTCCGTCAAACAGAAGATTTCAGTCCGTACTGTTTGAACATCATGCGGTGTAGTAAAGCACGAAATGTTTAGGAAACGCCAAATTAGTTTTTCTTTTAAGTGACAGAAATGTCTTGGAAACGTTTTCCAGCTTCCTAAGTGTGAAGCAACAGGTGGGGGAAGGAACAGCACTCCATTTCCCTCCGCTCCATTGAGTCAAAGAAAACACTGGTGATTCCTTCACTCTCTCTAGTGTCTTGTGAAAAGGACTTAATTTTTTTTTTTTTTTTTGCAGATTTGAGCCCATTTCTATTTGAAATCTTTGGCATGCACTGATGTATGCCAAACCAACCCATCTCTTAAAAAAATCCCTGAAGCTCTCTTTCACATTGCAGTCACTTATTTTCCGGGTTTCATCCGCATTTCGTTTTCTGCCCGTCCATTACCTTGTGACGGGGCAACAGGTCCAGATGAAATCACGAAATACTTTGTTCTTAGATTTCTACTCACTGTAACTAAACCTGTTGGATTTGAAAAGACATGATGTGTTACACCAAACGGAAAGCGTGCTGCCGATGATGCATGGTCAAGCTGCTGCACGACACTTGCCGTTTGCCGAGACACGCACTTCCTCTTTTTGTCCCAACAGCCGATGAGCTGCATCTGCCATGCAGCTCACCTGCATTTTCTCTCTGTCCCACAATGACATCAACTCTGACAGTGCTGGAGAGATCCTGTAATGTAGGGCTGTGACAGACGACAGCGATCCCAAAGTTGGACACAGAAAGAAACACAATGTTTTATTTCTAATTATGGATCAGTTTGATCAGTATTTTCCAAATATGTTGCATGTTTTGTGCTTCGCTTAGTATTTACTTTAAAAAAGCAATGCCATTTTAGACTGATTTTAACTTACGGCTTGTTTTCCCAAAGAAAAGTACTTTTTACAATCATTTAAGGTCTGTTCATGTATTTGCATTAATATAAACAAGCCCAAAACAAGCCGATAAACTCGTGTGGAGCCGGCGCTGCTTGGAACGCGTGAAGGTCGGCTGAGGTATTTCAACTTAAGCTGAGTTTCGTCCTCACCAGTGTCTTCCTTTGTCGTACACAAACAGAACAGATTTTACACTCACTCCTGGTCTTTCTGACTGCGTTGTGGCTTTTGCATCTCTTTGTTGGAGCGTTCACAACCACTGAGGGAGAGCCAAACTGGGGAGAGCCTGAGATGCTGACATAGTAGAAAGCTGGCCCATTGCTTTAATGAGTACACACACACACACACACGCACGCATGCACACGCACACACACGCGCACGCAGACACAAGCATGCTCATGACTGCTTGGCTATTAGGCTCCAAGAACAGGAGAAAAACTATTTGAAAGTGAATTTTAGATTTCCGGTCGTGGAGCTCTGCCTGGGAGTGGCAGCCAAGCAAAGGCGCAGGCAGTGCACACACACATACGCAGCTGCGCGCGCATGCACACCTCATGCACACCTCACTGCTTCAGCGCCGGTTGCTCTCGCACAGAGCATGGATGATCAAAAGAGGCCAACGGCTGCCGACCATTATGCCAATGACACTTTGAGTAAGAGTCCAGAGAGCGCAGCGACATGACAGCCATTAGGGATTGAAAGTGGGACTTTAAAGGAGGGCTGAAGGATAACTGTCAGTGCAGAATCAAAGGCGGAAAGTGAAATCTTCATAATGCATTGCAGTGGAGAAAATTCTCGCTCTCCCTGTCTCTCTAAACTACTCACTCAAAAAAGTATCCCATACAGAGATGCGCCGTTCAAATCAGCCCCCCTTTCCCAAAAAAAAAAAAAAAAAAAAAAAAAAGAAGAAGAAAAGAAAAAAAAAACACATGAAACAGAGACGAACAAAGGGCTGATGAGGGGAATTCAGAGACTGGCACACTGGTAAATGAAAGCGAACAGCGGTGCGGGCCATTGTGCGGGTGGTAGGCAGATCATTAAGGACTGGACTGGGCTACACTCACAGCAAAGGAGCAAGCAACTGGAGCACTACACCTCTGTTTCCTCCAGCTTAGATCCAGCTGACAAATGTGATTGAAACAGTATGGCAGCACAATTAGAGCTAATGAATAACACTCCGCGAGGGCAATGTGGAGGACTTAAAACTTTGTTGAAAATGCAAACCGAAGCTTTTGTCACCAAGTGTCAAAACACGGCTCCATGTGTTCAGCGCCGACGCAACATTTCAGGAATCAATAACCCGGTCCGAGTGAAACTCCCCGTCCTTCAGCTATGATCTCTCTGCTTAATGTTTAAAAACAAAACCAAAAAAAAAAAGGACTAAACAGAGGGTTGCCCTTTTTGTCTGGTTTTTTGATAGCAGAAATCAAGGTCTGCTGCTGGCACTGACCAAACACTCCCAGCTTGGCAGAAAGCAAGCCTCTAATGTGTCTTTCTGTCGCATAATCAGGGATTTCACACTCTAAATCTTTGATCATGGGAGAACCCTCTCTGATGGGAGAACCCTCCAACTGCTACCCCACACATGCACACGCCAGCACACACACACACATTCACACACCCCTTTGGGTCTCTGATCTCCCTCCAATTAATGATGTCAAACGAGTGTGTTTACAGGCTCATTAGATTACTGCTGCAGAAGTAAAGCGCCGCCCTGCATCATCCAGCACACTCTCAGGCATCCAGATCCAGAGACTTGCTCCGTCTTGACACCGTCCTTGGAGGATAGCCTGATGGCAAGGCACCAAAGTGCAAGCGCCGTCGCAGTCATAGCAGCGGCTCGTCGCTGGTAGCCGAGCCATGATGGCACCACTCCACACGCTCAGATACACTTACAACAATTTACTAGATGTGCAACCCAGCTGGACCGCTTTGGAGCCCGTTCAGGACGGCGATGCAGCCAAGTAAACCCCTCAAGAGCTCTTTGAGTTTTGAAGGCTTCGGCCAAGGCCTGGAGACACACTGTCAGGTGTGTGAGCCTTACAGAGACAAAATGAAAGAAAATAAGCACATTTATAAAGAAAGGGAATAACAAAAGAGACAGAAAATTAAAAAAAAAAAAGAAGAAGAAGAAGAAGGAAAAAATGGCAGTCGGAGAAGATACTCTTTCTCCAGCCGGGAGTTTTTCATGTTTCATTTATTAACCAATTAGTCTCCCTTTACCGCTGCTTGTTACCACAGAAAGCAGCATGGAGCCATTAAATAGAGCCTATGAGCGCAGCTGTGGACAGCACGCAGGCCTGGTTCTGAACTTCTCCACTGCCCCCTGCTGGCTTGGAGGTCAGCCTCAACCTCCTCCAACTGAGAGCGCCACGGGCCAGCACTTTCACCTTCGCACTCAGACAAGGAGCTCGCTCGAGCCCCTCGCTTTTCAACCGGAGGTAATTATGACACTAATGAGAAGCGGAGCAAATCAGAGGGCGCCATGCGGACAGGAAGGCGACTCTGACATGGCGCTTCAATTACAGAACAGTCTGTCTTTGTGGAGCCTGAAGACGAAAGGGTTTGAAAGGAGTTAAAGAGGATGAGGGAGAGCGAAGAGAGGAGGAAGGCATATACGGCCTCTCCAATTCATATTTAATATCTGCATCTGTGTTTCAGAGCACCAGTAACGTAATCACCTCCTTAATTAGACAGCAGTGACTGTCAATGCAGGAATCGTAAGCAGAATGTTTGGGAAAAGAAAATCACAATGAAAAACTAGTCATAGACAAATCTGAAAAGTGTGGCATGAGTTCATCGTCAGGCCCTGAAGTGTCAACACTTTGTAGAATCACGTTGTCCATCATTTTAACTGACTGGGGTGAAAAAAAAATGCGGTCATAATCCATTTTATCCCCGCCCCGTTAATTCTTTAAATTATGATAATGACGTACCCAGCAGCATTTAATTTTATTAAATGTAATTAATATTCACCAAGCTGCACAGAGACTTTGATCTGCTTCCTTGTCTACGCTGAAGCAAAAGCGTCCCACAGCAAGATGCTGCCACTACCATGTTTCACACTAGCAGTGGTGTATTCAGGGCAAAAGGTTAAATGATCATTGTACCTTCTTACACACATATTGTTTCTCCATTGGGTGATTGTGGCACACTTTAAAATGTATTCTTGCACATTCTTCTTGCAGCTCTTACATAAAGGTAAGATTTGTGGAGTAACTAATGCTAACTAGTGCTAACTAGAGTAATGTTGAGCTTCTCCAATTACTGCTCATGGAAAGCTTACAGCGGAGCGGCACGCTTTCCAATTCTAAATGATGGAAAGATTTCTAAAGTTTTAAGTGTTAGTTTTAATGACCTCTGTTTTAAGCTGGTCCATAACTTCATCCCTGACCTCATTATGTTTGTCGACACTTAATCGGATTACACACAGGTGTGCTGTGCTGTGAGTTGGTGAAATCTGAAGGGAATTTTACAGCAAAATGACAAAAAAAACAAAATAAAATAAAAATGCATCAGCTTTTAATTTGTAAAAACTGTTTAAAACTTTCCCATTGAACTTTATGGTTGTAATGTGATACAAAGTTTAATGGATATAAATAAATTAGCACGGCGCTGGATGAGATAAAATCACATTATAGCAAATCAGAATCCAAATACTTTAGTGAAGTGATTATTTTAAGCTTATATTTGAGACATTTGCCTCGGACTGGTCTGAGTTTGGTATTTTCCTCCCTGGGTAATTTGGCTAAACATCACACTTCTTGGCAGTCTGGATGACATGGTGACCCCAGCTGGAGTGACATAACCCACGGGGGAGAGTGCTGGCTCAGCAAATACTGCTGTAAACAGTCACTCAAGGCATCATGATGCTCCAACGCCTTGAAAAAAAAAAAAAGCCCACACACACACACACACGCACACACACACACACACACACACACACACACACACACACACCACGAAGTGACACTGACAGTGACAAATACCCCTTTCAGATATCACACTCAGTCGAGCGCGGAGCCGCACGCACTGTATGGGAGGCGTACAAACAGGGGCTGACTGGCACACACACACATCAACGCCGGATGGCGCATTACTATTCTATTGAGGTTTAACAGCACCACCTACTCCTCCCATTGGGAATTCGATAAGCTGGAAAAGCCACGGCATTCTTCAAACACACAAACGCGTAATTTTCCTCTTCTGCTGCCACCCATTTAGCAAATTTTCTGGCACAAGGATATTTCCTCAATTTTCCTCCTTCTGTTTCGTAACGACTCCGCCAGTCCTTGCAGGTTGGGTTATATTAAAGCCATATCAGAAGAGGTGTTTTTGTTGTTTCGGTCTGTATGTTTTAGGCCCCTGCATTTGTTTTGTTTTTTTTTTCTGTTTGTTTTGTTTTGTTTTTCTTTTTTCTCCTATCCTCTGGTCCTCTCTTATCTCGTTACACACTCTTCAGGCTTTGTGGTTAAATTATGTATTAAGGTCAATGTCAAAACACGGAAGATGTGTAATCTGCAGGGAGTTTCCTTTTATTCATTATTACAGTGAAGGCTGAGCACAACTGTCAGCTAGCCAGAGCTGTGCTCAGCATGGAAGCTTATGTGCTCAGCGGGGCCCCGCCGAGCCCCTCTCTCTCTCTCCTCTCCCCTCTTCTTCTGCTCTCCCCTGGCTTCTTCTCCCTCCCTCACTCTCACACACACACACACTCCTCTTCATACTCTTCTTCCTCCTGGACAGAGCCCTGATAGATTTACCCAGCTAACCCCATCTCACTTTGGGATCTCCCTCCTCTGCAATGCCAATCTGATAGCTGTCAAGTGCACCTTCATGCCAGAGCCATAAATCTGAAGGAGGGGAGTAAGTGTACACCTGAACCCGAGGGGAAAGAGGAAAATAGGAGGGGTGGGAGGGACGAAGGGGAAGAGGAAAGGGGGTGTCTACCAAAAGGAGGGTGTCCCCTGGTTCGCTTCCCGTCGCAGTAGTTTCTCTAATCTGGAATTATGTCAGGATGCGGCGCCGCTGTGGGAGGGCACGCCCTCTTCCCCTTCACTGTAAAAAGTCTTATAACAGACATACTATCTTAAGTATTTCTGGTATAATTTCTAGAGTAAATATCTTCGTACACTTGAATTAAGACAAAACCAACGTGCAAGTAACTTTTCGGCAAGATATAGGAGTTTGTTTTCAATCAATGATCCATAATATTGGTGAAAACGCTCTGGCTCCACTAGCAGATTGTTTCATTTATTTCATTTATTTTCGAATGACATTTGAAAAACCTGTTTCTGCCCGTGGAACTAGCAATTTTTTCATCAATGTTAAAGAATTATTTACATGTCGGCCATGTTTCCAAATATTGCATCAACATTAACCACCTGCTTGTTCGGATCAGCATTTCTCTCTTCGGAGAGGAGGATGGCCAAGTTTCTTGGCGTCAAACTGGCACATTACATCCACGGCGGGGAAACGTAAGCGACTGGGCAAAATGTAAAACTTCCACACCCCCAGGAAGCGACTGTTCCTCAACAGCCGAGAGCCGAGACCCTGTGTGCGAAGCGAACGGTGAAGGACGAGAATCTGTTGAGCAGGCTGCCTGTTCGCCTATCCGCAACGAAACAGAAAGCAGCGGCTGTCAGCGTTTTTGTGTCTTGTTTGTTTGTTCTACTCAAGGTTAAACTGACATCACATTATTTTGTTGACAGGATAAGCTTTCGCCCCTGCAGGGATTTGGATCCGGAGGCCTTGCGCCGTCTTGGCTCCTGTCTCCCAGCAGCTCCACACTTGACCCGTTGTTTTCTCAACTGCTGTCAGTCGGGCTCCGAGCTCATGTCAGATGCGTCCTGACAGCTTTGGCGCGGTCAGCTTTGAAAGCCGCGGACGCCTTTAACTCAGGTTTGTAATCTCCTGCTTTAATAGCTTGGAGGGGGAGAGAAACAGTTTGATGAATCAGTCCAGCTTTGCTCCAGCCACTGCAATTATCTTCTGATTAGATTAATTCGGTTAGGCCTCGGCCGCATTTATAATACAAACAGCATTCCCTGGGAGGCGAGCACTTTGTCATGTTAACGTTACGCAATTATTTCTGTAAGTGATAAGTGCTGCCGTTTATCGACCGCGTGACATGCAAAGATCCATTAATAAGCAGAATGCAGCAGCAGAAGGTAATACATTCAGAGCCTGGGAAAAGCGCTTATTGAACTTCACACTTTGTCACGTTACAGTAGGAAACTTTAATGGACCTTAATGGCATTTAGCCTCAAGTATGGTCTTAGACCTACGAGTAAACGTGAAGAGGGAAACAATATGTGACTTTAAATAAAAAGAAATGTAGAAATGCACAGAATTCATTTGTAATCGACCCTCTTTACCCTGAAAATCCCAAATGAAATTGAATGCAACGATTTGCCTGCACAGATTGCTCAATTACTAAATGGAGTCTCATTTAATCTCAATGTGAATCCAGTTGTTCTGCGAAGGCCTCGGAGGTTTGTTAGAGAGCATTAATTTTAAATCATAACTAGAGGATGGAAACTCAAACTTGAATTTTTCGGATTTCCACCCAAAAACAGCAAATCCAGAAAATCCACAGTAACTCTGAAGGAACTACTATATTCCACAGCTCATGTGGCACAATTTGTTGACAGAACAGCTTCCAGTCCTGCAAATAGCAGTTTCTCGTTTTATTGTGACTAATTGTGAACTGTTCGATGAGCACCGATGCTTTCGAATGGCACTATGAAAAAAAACTGCACAAGCGTCTGTTTTCGTAAGACTGAGAAAAAGGAGATAAAAAGAAAAATAAACTTCAAAGAAAAGTAAGGAAGGTGGACAAGAATAACAAAGCGTGGCCAAGGTTACGTTTCTACCGCTGACGGAGTGACTGATGGAGAAAGGTCACAACCTCAGCTGCAAAGGCAAAGGGGCCAAGGTTTGCTTTCTTCTGGAAATCGACTCTCTCCTTCAAGCCTCCTTTCTCTATCTCTCTCCTCCTGCAGCCTCTCTCCCGGTGGCTTTGCCGTCTCTCTCTCTGTCTCTCTCAAAGCTCATGTGCTGTGCGTAGGAAAATGCCTCCTGACTGGTGGGCCTAATTACTGGCTCCTCACTGACCCACGCCGGGCCGAGGCCTCGTCAGAACACTGATTCAACATGAGCCCCGCGCCGGCCAGCACCTCACACTAATGAATACTAATGAATAATTATCGCTTGCCGGCTGGCATGTCGGCCCACTGCAGGGACACATGCGAGCGCGGCGGCTTGTAGAGCTGCAGGAGGAGCTGCGGAGGCCCTCAGCGAGGAAAACGAGCGGCTCGGACTGCGTGAGGCAAGGCTACGTATGAAAGCCTCCCAGAAGGGATGCAGAGGAAGCATACACAGCCCTCAAGGTTAAGCAGAGGTAACGCTGAGCCGAGTGGCGTGCGCTGACCCCTGTGAAGACTGTTTTGATTGCCGTGACCTGTGCAGGGCTTGAGGAACAAGTCGTGGTAGTTGATATGGGTTCTCCTGACGCTTGAGGTAGCAACTCGGTTGGTGGTGATGAAACACGTCAGCCTCAAGTGTGGCGTCAAGCAGCAGAGCAATGGAAACCTCTGATCTGCTTCCTGTAGATGAGAGGTTTGAAGACATTTATACTTTAATATGATTGAGTTGGGGTGGATATGAGAAAGGGACTCTTTTTTTTTTTTTTTTTTTTGCAGATGGAACCATTTGAGTAAATGGTGAATAGGGATGAGATTGTTAATTACTATTTGCAGAAATGTTCTTGAGGGGGTTTTTTCTTTAACAAATAAGCACATCTTACATGTAACCTGCTGTGGCACTGAATAGTCATTTCTAAAAGTATCTATGTTTCATATGTATTTCATTTTATGTTTTTCCCAAATTAATTGGTTTAAAAAGGAGATGAAATTTTAATACAGTCGTTAAAATAAATATTTCAATGCTGCTGGTTTCTTATTAGACCAATAAAAACTTTAAAGAGGCCGCACTGTAATTTTTATTAGTTGTTTTTTTTTTTTTTTTTTTTTTGCCTGTACAGACAATTTTCCACTCAGTAGCCTGGATTCCTACCTAGATCATGACAGGGTCATTAGCGACATTCCGGAATTAGTCCGAGTAGCTATTTGAAATTAAATCTTTATTTATTTCCAACAAATAAAATGTCAGAGAAACCTCTCTGCTCACCACAATATTAGTCAATCTTACTTAAATCGGTTGGCTTCCTTGTGCAGACAGTGCATGCAGGTATAACTGATACATATTCAACAGGGTTGAGGTCAGGTCTAGTCAACATTCAATGAGGTTTGCTTCTTTTATCTATTTTATTTATTCTGTTCGGAACATTGCCCCGTTGTGTCATTTAGGCCTTGAAGTGAAGCCGCAGAATTTCAAGAAACAAACCAAGGCGCTTCATACGACATTCAGACATCCACCCGCCCATGCACAGATTCACCTCTGACCCCCGCCAGCAAGTGAAGCGTCTTGCCCTGGGATGAGATGACAGAGGCAGGCGGAGTGGGAATCGAACCACCTGCCACCATCGCCACCGTCGTAGAGAAACAAGATGGTCCGGTCCGAGATGACTCACCTGGTTCCTCTCGTCAAGCTCCCCTCCTCCAAAGAATTGGAGGAGATCCCGTCCTGACAGATGTTTCGCACACACAGACTTCCTGTTGGCATCGTCTCTGAAAGAAGGCCACCGTTCATCTCTGTAAAGTTCTCGGGATGCAGGTGAGTCTCTCCCTCTGGTTTTCATCTGCAATTTGATGAGCAAACCAAATGACTTAAGCACGAGGAGGCGCTTAAGTCATTAAGTCTATAACATGGTACATAAACTATGGAGGACACTACCTAAAAAAAAAACCCACACGCATAAAACATGCCTCAAAACATTTTGGATTTAATCACCTTTAGGTCCACTTAATACCTTTTTAAATGTCTGAATACATTACATTATGGAAAACGGTGAAAGCAGTAAAACATCTTGTGGAACAGTACTAACCTCAAAAGTTTTGAATATTTATGAATCATTTTTAAAAGCTGGTTCCAAACAAGGAAACCAACCAACCTAAACAAACTCTTAATATATCTGATAAAAAGTGCCATTAAATATCCAGCCATACGTTTAAACCAGATCACAGTTTCCCAGAAACAAATACCCAAAATTTAAAAGCCGTCCGAAATGAGAAACAATTAAACATAAAATTCAATCAAGGCTGTAAACTCTTTTTTGTTATTCAAAGGAGGAAAACCTAAAACCCGCCGTACTTTTCCCTCCTGCGGAAACAAATATTTATGAAGTGTATGAAATAAAGTTAATCGTGACATTAATATGTAATTTCTAGAAAGTATTTACACACGCACTTGCCCTATGTAATGTCTAACGTGTTTCTCACAATTATGTTTAAAGACATATAAAAATATTTGCTTAACAATAATTGTCAGATTAAAGCTCTTATGAGACATTATAATCATAGCCTAGATTGACTTACCAAAACACTAACATGGCGGAATAAGAACTACGTTTAATTAGAGTTCATTGGCTCATGTAAGCCTCTAAATCTTTGCTTTTTGAGCTGAAGTCACCCTAATGTAAACATTGTTTAAGCCCTTATTTTAAACTTCAATAGGCAGAGAAAACAACACATTTTGTCTCCAGAATGCCTTCAGTGTTAAGTCACAGTCAGTCTTTGTATCCACGCTGCAGATTAAACTACCCTGCTACTTAAAACTGACTGTGGGTGTTTTATGTGGGTGCAGGATCGTACCAGCCTGCTGCTTTTCCCCCTCATGAGGAAATGTAAAACTTCTTGGTGTGTTATTTTCTCCCCGTTTATTCTTTTGATCTGTGTGTACATTGTCTGCAGCTCTTTGAATTTCAATTTCGCCGTCATGTAAGCTTTTTTTTGTTCCACTTTCTTTTTTTTTTTTTTTTTTTTCTTCCCGCAGCCCCCCTATCGCAGCTGAGGGCTACAGCTCTAATAATATTCAACTTTCAGGTCACAGTGGAATGTTAATTAGATTGCTATTTTAATTAATATGTCCCTGCAGGTTTCTGTATCAATTCAGTTTTAACACAGAGCGCCGTGCACTTTGAGCCAATAAATTAAAACAAATTCCCAAAATAAATCGCTTCAAAAAAAACAAAAAAAAACAACAAAAAAACAAAAAAAGCAAAGACTGTAAGGTGTACAGGAGCTGTACTCGTTTGAACTGTGTTTACATAAACTGCTTGTTGTGGCTTAATAAACTCAGTAAATTTCAAGCCACTCTGGGATGCTTTTCAAAAAGTTTCAGTAAATCATAACAGATGTTTATTATTTACCCCCCCCCAAAAAAAAACAAAAAAAAAAAAACCCATCCCTCTCATGAACCTATTCACAAGATAAAAAAAAAAATTTAACTCACAAACAAAAGCAAGATGAGTGCAGACGCTGTAATACCACAGTGTGAGGTGCGTTCGTGCTGTATTTAAGGACTTCAAAGTGCTTCACTTTCCATCAGAGGGTCATTTGTCTGTCAGCATTTGTGTGTGTGTGAGCGTGTTCCTGCGCACTCATCTGTGTGTATGTGTGCCACTGCGGATCCTCCCACTTCCATCCTGCCACTCAGCTCGTCCCCATTCATCACGTCGGGAAAGGAAAAGAGACGCCGCCGTATTCTTCTCGTAATCATATTGGCAACCACTGTTCAGATTGCTTCGCTTCACTGCGCGGAGCTCACACAGGCACGATATCGACTTTGATGCAAAATTTAGAAACACAATATATTTTCCTGCCTACGTGTGTCATTCTCTCTCTCTGCTCTCGCGTTTGTAAAATATTTTGGTTAAAGACTCACGTTAGGATGTAACGAACCAAATAAAAATCTTGCCAGCCCACATTCATCTCCCCTTAAAGAAATAGAGGAGTGTTTTTGCACTCTAATCAAAATTTATATTCATGGACGAGCAGGGAGGGGGCTATTTGGATGTTTATTATACTTTAAAATGAAGTGATTCGCACTTCTCTGCCCGAGAGGTAATTAATGTGGGGAAATCTTGAATTAAAGATGTAAATCCTGACACTTTGGCAGAGTTGTGGTGGGGGGGGGTGCGGTAAGGGACAGTGGTCTCCAAGGTCTAGATTATTCTTAGCGTATACCAATTAACACCATGTATCCTCTTTTATGTTCACTTCAATTAAGAGCCTTTACAATTTTTAAGTTCTTTTCTTCTCAGTAGTTAGAGAATGTCAGAGAGGCTGATCAAAGGCATTAGCTGCGGTCGGTGCACCATAGGTGATGCTGTTTTGCATAAGGAAATCTACATATTGCTAAGAAGGTTTTCATTTCATTTTGCATGAATTATGGAGCCAGAGATGCTGCAAATAGGTGGAGGTTGGTGAGGGATGATCGCAGGTCTTAACAAAGATGTGTTCTCAGAACCGATTCTTTTCTGTGTCTCGCAAATTTACTCAAATCCTGGACGATTCGGGATTTTTCGAGTCAGAAAGCAAACCAACACCAGTTGAATGCATCAGATGTTTTTGGCCTCCAGCTCTTGTGAAGGGCCTGGTGTACAGTTATATCGGTACACTGTAAAATCTTCCTTCACTTCCTTATTAAGTTGAATTTACTGGATTTCTTTGGCTTCTTTCTTTGCAGTTTTTTTAGGGGTTTTTTGTTGGGGGTTTTTTAATTTTGGGGGTCTAAAGAGAAATCAGGAAAATATACAATGAATTTCACAAATTAAAACTTAAAACTGTGTGCATGCGTCAATGCAGAGACCGTTTTTGTCCCTCTTCAATAAAACAAAATGTATATATATATATATACACACAGTAGAAATATGTGGAGGGAAAATAAGATTCTTGCCTCGTTTTCATGCTCTTCAATTTCTTTTTACCTGTTTTTTCCCTATGTAGATGAGTAACTAATAGACATATACTGCACTGAGAAGTCAGATGTCCTTTGTTGTCTGAAACAGCAGCAGCACCCTATTAAGTTGGAATTCCATTATTTAGTAGCGCGTTTGATCATTTGTACCATCTTGAACCAGTTGAACACAAAGAGACATAAAATATACATTTCAGAGCATGTTCTCTATTTATTTCAATGTAATAATGTAAGGGAACAGTCATTGTTATGAGCTTGTAGTCACAATAAGCACAGAATCGCGCTGGTTTTCTAACTTCATTTCTAGCACTCCTGCTGCAGTCAGGGAATGAGACATTACAAAAATAACAATAAACTTTTCTTTTAAACCCACATCTATGATACCTGAGGGCTCATAAGCATTTTATAGCAAGTTTAACATTAGCATTAGCATTAGCCATGTCTCCAAACTAGGCATGGCCAGATACAGATGGAAGCTTTTACTCCATCCATCTATCTATCTATCTATCTATCTATCTATCTATCTATCTATCTATC
>VMRN01000032.1:1957203-2116520 GCA_010277015.1 Poeciliopsis turrubarensis
TCTATCTATCTATCTATCTATCTATCTATCTATCTATCTATCTATCTGTCTAATGGATAATATCTCGTAGCTCCACTGCAAAGTGTACCACTGCAAACAGATGCTGGAAAAGAACAGGCAACCTGTTCAGCTGTGATAATCACTGCTACTAAATTCAATTACTCTGTCAGCTTCCAATAAATCAATGAGCGAGAAAAAAAAAAGAAAAAAAAAAAAAAAAAAAGTAAGCGACCGGCAATGAGGAATGGCCATCCGGTTCTTGCCTGTGTGCTATCCCACTGATGATCCTGTGATGGTCGTCCTGGAGATATTGAATGCTCTTTTAAGCAAAGTGCTGACATCATAATAAAAGGGCCACCGCGAACTGGCCGGCCGTGCGGTTTGGGAGCTTCAGGCCAGAGAGATGTAAGGCCTCTGAACGAGGACGAAGAAAGACGGTCTTTTAAAGTCAATCCAAGCAAGTGCTCTGTGCGGCTGCATTTACCACACATGACGAAACTACAAAAGGCTTTCTGCAAAATCCCATACAGACGAGCCACAAATGGCAGATGACTTTAAATAATTGCGCAATTTAAAACGATCATGATAAATAACGTGTTCAGTGGTGCCTTTCACATCAAAATTTGTTTTCCCTCCTGTCAGTTCACCTGAAGCGCTAAAAGACACACCCAGATGAGTGGGGCACAGATTGAAAATGACATGGCATAGAGTTTATTTTTAAACAAACTCAAATGCCCTTTCACCCCCGCGTGTGTGCATCTGTGGCTAACTTCTTCTGATGACAGCGTATTTAATCCGTCGTTCCGAGACCTCATGAAGCAAACGGAGGGCTGGCAAATTCAAACATCAAAACGTGGAGCTGGGTGACATGTCTGTGTATTCATAACCCAGGTGTCTTGGCGCATTATTAACAAAAAAGGGTGTGCGTTTCTGAGGCCTGCAGCAGCACCAGAAAGAGACGCTCTCTTTGAGAAGCAGACGCAGCTCAGACAGCCATCTAGTGTCGGACGTGAGCAACAGCAGAGGGTTGGAGCAGGGAGAGAGGAGGCACTTTCCTGCGTTGTGTGTGTGTCCATTTGAAATGAGGCGTATTTCAGATAAACAGACAAATCAAAACATAACCTCACAAAGGGCTGGATTAAGTATGCAGTTAGGTGTTGTGTGACATCATTACACCCATAAAGTGGAGAAAAAAACGCTCAAGCTGCTTTTGTAGTCTCGACCCGGGGCGCAGGAGGCACGCTAATGGTCAGAACTGGCCTTTTTCAGCCCACACAGAACACAGTGCGCCCTGGTTTAGCCTAGTAATCAGCCCGCTATGAGATCTTAACCTTTTTTCCCAGGGATACTACAGAAATAACAAGACGCCAGCTCCTGGAGGCTGGCTCTCCCTCTGCTGTGAGGAACCGAGCTCTACTGTTACCTTTTCCCTCGTGTTTGCGTTGCAGGAGTACAAAATGTGACTTTGTGAGGCTTTTTGTTAATGGATGCAACCTAAATAATGCGTGCCACTGTGTACACATTGGGAGCATGAATATGAATTTTGCTGAGCGATCAAACGAAGACACAAAGGGAGGCCCAACCTGTTGTCGACTCAGCCCCTTTCTTTCCCCTGCTGTGAAAAAATCCTGCTCCCATAATAATTGCGCATCTTTATGACAATAGGTGTTAGGCAAAGCACATAATCACCAACGCATAAATACTGCACGATGCTGGTTCGTCAGCACACGCGTGAGGAGGGTATATGCTCAGGTTTCAGATATTAAACAGTTTGTCTCCCTCACTCGATCACTCTCCCTCCCCTCTGCCGGAAAAGGTCTCGGCCTCCGTGCGGTCACAGACTCATCGTCTAATTGCTTCCCATTGATCCTGTCCGATCAGGTGCCTAATGCTCGTCCTTTTCCAGGGCTGTCTCCCGACCACCTCTGCCAAACCCAATCGAAAAAGCGAACATCTGTTTCACTTCTCATAAAACATCCAGCAGCGAGAGCAACACAGCGGAGCATTGTTTTCCTGCTGCTGGAAAATGTTACGGCAAAGACAGCATCGTCTGATGTTTGTGAACTCCTCTGGGATCTTGCAAAGGTAATAATGTTAAGCTTTAACATATTTTTGTTACGTTACAACCAAAAACAGTTGTACTTAAGGCATTTTGTCTGACAGATCAACAAAAATATAATAATAATAACAATAACATAAACTCTTGTGGAGGTTATATGGAGAGTATCTGCCCACATCAACTTTCAAATGTCAGCAGATCCTCAGCTGAATTCAGGTCTTGACTTCAGACTTTTTTAACGAAATGACAACACTTTGATCTACAGTCCCTGCAAAATGTATTCCCCAAACATTGCACATCATCGCAAACACATCATCTCCAATGTGAGGTAAGATGGTGGCAGCATCATCCTGTGAGGATACGTCTTAGCAGCAGGCTGAAATTAGTGCACTAAAACATAGAGAAATCCCAGGGCACCATTTGTTTCCATCTGCAAGAGAACTGCAGCTAAAGACACACGGAAATGATTTGATGACAGCAATGTGGATGTTGTCAAGTGGCTCAGTCAAAGCCCAGACCTCAATCCCATAGATAATTTGTGGTTGGACTTGAAAAGGGATGTTTTGCAAAGAAGAACGGAGGAAAAATTGCAGAGTCCAGATGTGCACACCTGACTGAGACCTCTCCACACAGACTCCATCTACAAGTGCACCTACTAAATACAGCCTTGAAGGGGGTGAATATTTATGTAGCCACTTATTTTATGTTATACTTTTATTTCATTGACATTATTTTGTAATTAAAAAATATCAGTTTTCAATTTTGCAGATTCAAACCTTCCTTCAGATTAATTTATTTATTAATTTATTTATTTATTTATTTAAAACTACATAAATAAAGGACTAGACTAGGAAGTATACATCAAAGAATGCATTCATCGGACGTCAACATGAAAATGAAAAACAGAAAACACAGTCGAGACCTGGCATTATGAAACAGGTGTCTAAAAAAAACATACCTGGATTTCAGCCTCGCTTGCAGAGCAGCTTCTTTCCACACTGCCGTGCTTCTTATGGTTTCCTTTTAGCGATTCAAAAACCTTGCACTTTTCTATATTCCAGATTTAAGAATGCATTAATAATAGTTGTCCTCTTGTCAATACACTCCCAAAACAGAGCTGTTATCCTTTGTAGCTGCTCCGGCGCAACCTTATCTTATTTAATTTCTCTATTTGAATTTCACTGCTGAGGGTCAATGAAAGATATATTCTTTCTTTGCACAATTATGACCTACTTCATGTAGATCTATCACATAAAACCCCACTGAAATACATCTTTCTTCTGCCAAAAAAAGTTCCAGGGTAAGGCACCATATGTGTGTATTTTGTGAAGACGGATTTCTCCCTTCTTTCTCTTCCAGAACAGATGAAGTCCTCAGTGTTCATTTTGACGTTTGAAATACAGTTAAATCATTCTGGATGGGCAGCATAACAGAGAAACCCCATTACCTAAAGGCAAGCCGAGAGCCTGTGAGCCCTCAACAAGAGGGGGTGCAAGAACAACCTTGTTTACTTTGGACGGCAGCTGGAGAGACTTTTCCGGTAAGGTGAACCCGGATCAAGGATTCGGGACAGAAACGCCAAGCTCCACCTAAAGATTAAATGAAATCGGCATCAAACATGAAGGCCAGCGTATGTTGGCAGGCACTGCGCTGGACCTGTTTGGGATTGCTTTTTGTTTTTTTGGGTTTTTTTTTTTTTTTTTTTTATTCCAATCAGCACATAAATTCAAAATACATTTTGTTTTGCAACAACCCAAAACCTGGACGAGAGCCACAGGCCCCCCGATAAGAAACGTTGGGCCATCGCTGCTTCGCTTTATTATGCTCGCCAGCTCTTAGGTGGGATCAGATCAGTGGAGAGTCTCAAATTTGTTGCAGATGCCGAGGTGGACAGAAGACACCGTCTTTGGCGCACATTAAGAGAGCACTTTCCTTCCCTCGTGATCACACGTTTCCCTTTTTTAAATTCCTCTTTACTGTGCTGTTGAGTTAGACTCAACTGTCTTGTGATGTCCCTTAAAAATATTAACGTTAAAAGTGGAGCCCCCCCCCCCCCCCTGGCCCCTCTTTCCACCCTTTGCAATGTGGGTTTAGGTTACTTTGAAAATAATGGCCTAATTAAAGCAACTTCGTTTGTTATTGTACGCAAGAAAAACGATTTCATCAGATCACTGAGCAGGTCATAACAAAAACAAAAAATCTGTTCACAATACTTCATATTTTCCATAGAGGAAGCATTGAAAAACGTTTTAGACCACATTTTCATCAATTGATAATGTTTATTTTCAACTGTTGATGCACAGAATGAGAACATTTTACTTTAAAACAAAAAACAGAATCGGATACTCTATTGTGAAGAGTAAAAAGAGACCACCTACGTTTTAGTGTACCTTGTAGGTCTATGCTGTAAAGACTGCGAGGCTGAAATGAATTTTTTTTTTTTTTTTTTTAAATCCAGCTGGATCAAATAATAAGCTCTCTTGTTTATTTAAAATCCCAATTGAACCAGTGTACTGGGTTAGATTTTCGAGACATAAAACGGGTTAAAGTAAAAATAAAAACGTCTAATATTAAAGCTACTAAAGAAGCAGGGAGAGAAGAAAATCTCATAACCTGGATGTGGTACCTATTACCATCCTGGATGAAAAATACACTGAGAATGGAACATAAAGTGTTTCCAGTCACACTAATTGTCCAATTTAAAAGTAACGTAGCATGAAAATGAATAATAGACAAATAATAAATATGACGCATTTCGTCTGGTTGATAAAACTTTACATATGCATATAATACATGGGTGGACTGTCGGAAAGATCAGGAGCTTCTTAGAGAGACAAAGGCTAATTACTTTGAAATCATGTTTGATGTATGATTTTGTAACATTTGAAGGTAACTTGATACTTACTCGATTGTGCGATAAAATATGTGTATGGAAAATGCACGTTACTGCAAGTGAACCTTGATCTGTCATTACCTCTTTCAGCATTTCTAATTGAATTACATTTAAGAAGTTAAATGAAGTCTGATCAGTTCAGAATGGCTCGGTTAGGAGTGATGAGGATAACTTTAAGCTGCGGCAGAGTTTGTGACTAAACATTTAAATGAAACTACCCTACATCTCTTCCTGCGCCCATCTGGGTTCAGAAACTAACCCAGCAGGTTTTTGTGTGTGTGTGTGTGTGTGTGTGTGTGTGTGTGTGTGTGTGTGTGTAGTGTGTAGTGTGTGTGTAGTGATATAAAACCCACCCAAGATGTTAAACGGCCTATCCGTCTTTCTTCATGCATGGAATTTCTTCAGCTGTTCTGTAAATACGGTGTAGCGGCGCAAACACCCTGCAAGCCTTTCTGCCGTGCATTATTCAGTCTCATTCGGATGTACAGGCCGCCCTGCTCTCTCTCTCTCTCTCTCTCTCTCTCTTTCGCTCAGATGAGCCGACCACTAACACGCCGCACTAATGTGATGTAAAAGTGAATGATGAAATCTGAGGAGGCCAAATGAAAGAGGAACAGGGAGTGTGTGGGTGTGCATGGGTGTGTGTGTGTGTGTGTGTGTGTGTGTGTGTGTGTGTGTGTGTGTGCGTGCGTGTGCGTGTGTGTGTAAACGCTGGCCCGGGTCTAAGGCGGCGCATGTGTGTTCAAAGGTGAGGCCTTGGGTGATGTGGAATAGGATTCCCTTACCTCCCTATAAGTACAGAGGAGGATAAAAGCCAGATGTAATGACCTTGGTATAATGAAGGCCTTGCTGATTTCCATGAGTTTTCTTGCCTTCGCAAATCAGCCGCTCCATCGGAGCGGGGTTGGGGCGGAGGCCGAGACGGAAAAAAAGAGGGGAAAAAGGGAGCTTTGTCTGCAGCCAGCAACATATGCCCACAATCGAACACAAACTCTTGTTCCCATGTTCGAGCGATTATGTAAAAGATCATAATCTTGAGGCAAATTAATAGATGAAACACATTTTTCCAAAGGGGTGGGTGTTTTTTTTTTTGTTGTCGTTGTTTTGTTTTGTGTTTTTTTTTTTTTGTTTTTTTTTTGTTAGGTGACCAATTTACTTGCAATTTCCTGAATTCGTCAAGTTATTTACAAAGTGATGTAATGCTCGTTTCATTTTTATCTTGAAAGCGAAGGCAGCATGTTGTCGAGGGCCACTTTGTGCAGCTAATATGGCAAGACGAAATGAAAGGCTTCAAAAGAGCTCCTCCACTCAAGAGCCGGTGCGGTGTCGTGGCCGACATCCAGATATCACTCGACTGCAGCGAAGCACAACAATAGCAAACAATAAACAACTGGTAATTGGTGTGACCCCCTGTCCCAACAAACAAAACAAAACGGGAAAATTGCTTGATTTGCAGCAAATTACGAGCGTTAACGCGTCTGCGCGCTGTGACCCTCCGAGGATATCAAAAGGCTCGTGATGGGCCTGTCTCATTAAAGACGAAGCTGGAAACAGATGTACAACGCTCTGATCATTATAACTGGCACGAACTCACCTCTGATTCCTGCTGAATGCGTGACTGGCATGAAACATCTGTGTTTTAGTGAAATGTTTCTGTGGACTGTCGATGAGGAAGTGAGTGAGAAAGGTGACAGGTGGCATCTGAGGTTCATTGCGCCCTCTTCAGGCAGTTGCTATGCATCCTACGTTCTTGTGCAGTGCTTGAGGGGCAAAGGTGCAAATTGTGCAAAGCACATTCGTGTTAAAGTTAAGATTTCTTGAGCGAGAAGATATGTTAAATATCTGTGAACATGCACTGAGCTTTCTTTGGCATCCTCACAACTATTCCTGCCTGAGCTCTCCAACTCCATACATGCCACCTCTTTCATTAATATGTGATGAGAGAGAAAATCTCCAAAGGCCCAATAGGCAGAGGCATTGTTTCTCTTTTAAAGTCATCTCAGATGGAGGGAGCAAACTTCACAGCCTCAGTGAAGTGTCTAATGAAAGGAGTCTCCTCCTTCGCGCCTCCACTTCGCACAGCATATTAGGAATCTAAATGTTGACTGAAGACAGTTTGATTTTTTTTTTTTTTTAGTGCCTGTGATTTTTCTTCTGGAAAAATAAGAATAATAATACCAAAAAAAAAAAAAAAAAAGAAAAAGTGGTAGCCATGAAAGAGCTTACGAGCAGGCACATCTTTGCTCAATGCCATTTTGGGAGGCGGGAAAGTGAGGTTCACACCACGGTTCATTTGAAAGCCTTATCAAACGGAGGCTGTTTAAGGCAAAGATCAAAGCCATTTCTGGGCCAAAATATCACTAGACTGGCAATATCCTTGTAAGATTCCTGCTTTATGCTAACAACTGTTTCAACAATGTCTGGCTATTATTGGAGATAAAGCAGACACTGTGCACAGCGGGACACGGACAATTAAGTCTACTGTTCAGGAGTATGGCTGGAGCATAAGCACCTCAGCGTTTATTGCAGTTTGAATCATGGTGAAAGTCACAGGCCTGCTTAATAGCTGCAGACGTCATTCTTGGAGAAGGAAAACGAGATTCTGCTTAAGGTCTCAATGCAAAATTTATTTTCCATTTTTAAATTGCTGATGGTTTTCCCACAAAGTCGAGACAAAGAGAGAAGAAATGGGCAAGGGCAGTAAATAATAACTTTCTGCACATTACTTACTTACTCGGTTATAAATCTTGTATACATTTTTTTTAAAAGACATCACACATACACTTGTTATTGCGCAGTAATATTTTGTCATAATGTTATGAAAATTACAAAGTCGACATATGTTTCATTTTTTTTTTACTATCGACATTGTGACAAAATAAATTCTAGTTGTATAAATACACTAATGAGGTTGCGGGCGGGAGGGCATATATATGATTAAAGCAACAGTGACCGTCTGTCATTGTACTCAAGGTGAAATGATGGCTTCTAATTACTGACCAGGTATTTACAAAACTAAAATGTGCTATAGTAATAAATACCAACATTACAGCTACCAAAGAGTAGAATAAAATGACCAACATATCACATTTAATAGTAAACATATCAGATTTGGATTCAAATGAATTACTTATTCATTTTTTTATGTATTGCTTAATAATTCAGTACAAATGCATAAATAAAAACAAATTAAAACAAACCAAGCAGTGAATTTTGACAGTAAAAATCATGCTCGGTATGCAACACCGTAAAATATTGTGTGCTTTAAGGACTATTTCATTGTCAAAGTGGGAATTTTGAGTTTGGCTAGCTTTAGCTAAAAAAAAGATGGAACTAATTTATGATTTTGGAGACAAGGTTCGATTGGAGACTAAAACTAGCTAATATCTCGCCTGCAGCAGATAACTCTCCTGGTGTCCTCATTCAGCATAAATCCAGATTGGTTGTCGCAGAGGCTCAGGCTAGCAGCTAGTTATGCACTACTTCACTAATGATTGAGACAGTTCATCTGACAAGAAAAACTTTATATGTTCTGTACTAAGACGTGTTTCACACAGGAAGATCTTTGCTGACACACAGCCTCCAGTCCCTCCAGTAAAAACAATCATAGACTTCTATGTGAAACAGCAACAACAAGAAAAAAGGACATTTTTGAATTAATAATAAATTTGGTAACAGTGACCACTTAACTAAAAATTATGTCTTTGCTAGAGAAGTTATTTTACAATGATAGAATTTTAATCTAGTCTTAGATAAGCCATTTTTTTTACCAGTTGTATTTATAATAAATAAATATGCTGAGGGCTTATTTTAGCAGAACGTCATTTAAAAAGAAAGCAAATTAACCACATGATATTTTGAAATCTGTCTCTTCAGATTCAAATAGTTCAACTCTGTCCTGTAAAACAGTTTCTCTGCTTATGCATGTTCTTTACACATAAACCAAGAAAACTGACTCCATTTTATTTTATTACGATTAATACTCAGTTTTATTTTGCCTGGGAGTTTTAAATTGCTGGAGATTTTTCAGTAGATTTGTTTCCCCCTTAGTCCAGATAAAACACTAAATAGCAACTCGTGGCCAGAAGTTGCAGGAAACATCTGAGGCACAGTCAGCATTAATTTCACCTTTCTATTCACTTTGTGGTTCATTTTCAGTAAATTATAGTCCTTTTTCTGTGGCCCTAAAAAGCTACATTGCTTATACACCTGCTGGTCTTAATGTCATGAAAATTGCATTGTTGACATGTGGGGGTTTTTAGCTGTTATTATAACACAAGTATATATTATGGTTGTAGAAATAGACTGATTAGATGAAGAAATTATAATTTCAAAATAATGTTTTTGGATTGCAGACCAAAGGAGAACAATCCGTCTCCAAAAAACATTGCTCCCAGAAGAATTCATTTGCAAAATGTTAGAGAAGTACTCAACCTACCATTAGTTGAATAGTTCTTTAAAAGGAAATACGTAAAAACTTTTGGGACATCTTATCACGATCCATGTGGCTTTAGGAATGAGCTGACATGCGTCTCTCTCTGTTTTTAACACGTTTTTGGAGCATAACGTATGTGCAGTAAAAATGAAGTATCCGTGCATGAATTTAAATTGTAAATGGATAAACAATGTGGGATTAAATTCATTCTACATATCTTCTGGGAAATCTGTAAAAAAAAAAAATAAAAAATACTTGATTCGGGAAATTCTGGAAAATCTGCAACAGATGTAGAGCTAATTTCTTTTAATGATTAAATGTTTGTGCTTATCTCTGACTCACTCAAAAATGTAAAAACACACAAACAAAAAAAAAAATCTACTGCTTGACCAAAGGTTGAAGAACTGGTTCAGGCAGAGGTGGCAAAACAAATTCTTACGAAATTCACTTGGCCCGAGGCTGTAGCTGAACTGGAAAACTACACAAGCTACAGTGCCTTCAGAAGTATTTATGTTCCTTTAACTTTTTATATTTTGTCGTTTCTACGACCAAAGATTTCAGTGATAAGCCGACACAATGTAGTGCCTTATTATGAAGTCGAAGGACGAAGATTTGTGGTTTTCAAAACACTTTCAATTTCTTCCTGGTTGAAAAGCTCAAGCTCTGTGAACTATAACTTTCAAGCCCATGATTCCATGAATTTAGGCCTGGACTTTGACTAGGCCATTAAAACCCTGAATACACCTTGATCTAAGCCACTCTAATGCAGCTCTGGCTGTATGTTCACAGTTATGCTACTGAAATGTAAACCTCTGGTCATCCCATCAACTATAACCCGGTTCCCTGTCCCTGTGGAAGAATAGCGTCTCCACAGCATGATTCTGCCACCTCCATGTTTCACTGTAAGGATAGAGTGCTCAAGGTGACTCTCAGTTCAAGTTATACATCACATAAAACACTTTGCATGCACAGGAAAAACAAAATGGGGGGGTCTCATCTGACCATTCTTCAAATGGTTGCCTCATCCCCTACATGGCTTTCTTCTTAGCCCTCTCCCATTTAGAAAAATTTTTTTCCTCCGCTTCATATTTAAGTGCTGTTTTGTGCTTCTGTGTTATACAAAATCCCAATAAAGTACACTGAAATTAGTAAATCCAACATGAAACATTCTGAAAATATTAAGAAGTGTGAAAACTTAAAAGAAAACAGCTTAACCCTTTATATGCCAACTGCTCTTCCTCATTAAATATGCCAAATATTACTGTGTAAATATTGCTGAAGAATGTTTTCCCTTTAACTTGTGCATTTTCATCCAATTAAAAAGAAGAAATTTCAATATGGGAATTTGCTTTAGAAGAAATGTAATAAAATCTTAAACATATACAATGTCAAAGACCTTTTTTTATATATATATATATATCCCCCAAATCTGAAAAGTGCACCATTTTCAGCTCTCCTTATTAGAGCGGATTGCTTATCATCTGCTTCAGAGAGGGCCCGTATAGCATAGCTGACAGCAGTAAAGGAGAGCTGCACACATGAACTCTTCACTAACGCTTTTCCTACGCTAACCAGCTGTCCCCCTGTGGTTTCAGCCTCAGCTAAAAGCTTTGAAATGTCCTTCAAGGCATGGAGGAAAAAGGAAGAAAAATAAAACAACAACATGCACACCGCTTTGGGTAAAATCCTATTTGTACACTGTAATTACACTTTGAAAAGTTGCAAAGTTTAAAGTTTCGAGACCTTCACTTTTTCTCTTCTCATTTCGGATATTGATCCGGCTCTAAAATGCATGTGAGGCGGGGGTTGTTGTACAGAACAAAGAGGGCTCTCATTACATGTTGCGCCTCAGACAACTTTGAATGCTTCAGATTTGATTTGCTTGCGCTATCAAGGGACACATAAAGGAGAATGCAGTCAATAATTTTCACAACTGTGGAACCACTGCTAATCTTCTCTTAACAACAAGGCCAGAGGCACTTTGGATGGGGTTATTAGGAAGGTAGATGGAGGTTTGGAAAGATGGGTGTCTCTGATGTATTTCTTGCAGAAAATAAAAAGAAACATCTGTAAAACAAAAAAAAAAAGACGTGACAGACAAGCCCAGAAAAGTTAGCCTCGCAACTGCGCTACTGTGTTTTATTCAAAGGAAACATTCCCGCTTCACAATACAATTTCTGAAAGCCATCTTTTATGCTGCAACTGAGTGATTATGTTCAAAATAGAGGCAGGGGCATAAATGCTTAAAGATATTTAAAAAAAAAAAGTAAGAAAGAAAGAAAGAAAAAAAGCAGTGTTTACATCTGTTGTTTCTCATGACCAAAAGGGGACAAATTAGTCTGGACAAAATTTGTTGTGTTGGCTCCGTGATAAGTGTAATTGCCCAGCAACACTGTATTTACAGAAACACAAAGTAATTAAGTTGTTGCTTTTGATTGCAGCGCTTATGCAAGCAAGAATAACTCAAAGGGAAACTGATTTTGTGCCATTAAGATAGGGCCCCGTTATCATGCGAAACCAAATGTTTCTTCATACCTAAACGACCTGCTTATCTGTCCGGCACGAAATACCCCAATATAGAATATAAATTTCATTTCCTCTCAGCCGGTGTCAAATACTGTGTCCATTACATGAGGTGACCTCTACTTTTGTTGCCCGCTTGCAGTCCTGGGGAGGATGCGGCGAGGAAGCCATGCAGCCAGAGTCCACTTCCACAAAGCAGCAATCAATAAGGATTTCCAGCTCCGCTCACACCAGGTGCTCTGTCAAGCCACTTTGGAAGAAATGCAAAAAATACACAAAAGAGAGTGGAATTAGGTACAGATGTGTCATTGTTAGCCATGCAAAGAAAGCCTGGATTAAATTTGAAGGAGGACACATTAAATGTGCATAGATAGTCTCCTGAACATAATTGCGGTAATGAGCAGTTCGTGTATGGAGTTTTCATTTGCACAAGAGACAAAAATAAAAATAACAAAAAACATTAATAAACAGGATATAGATGTTCATTTTTAGTGGGAGCAATTTTCAGTGTGCTGTAACTGTGGAAACGAGACAAGCGTCAAGTGCCTCGCAAAATATTCATACCCGTTTCATTTTTCGGTTTCCGTCACGTCACAAGGACAGACTTCACTGCATCTCAAGGAGTAAGTTAAATCCACTGGAACCAATTGCCTTAAGCAGTCCGCTCATTTTGAAGTAAAGTCAACTTGAGTGCATTTTATTCTCAGTATGATACCAGCTGGTTTTGCCTCAAAGGTTTAGTTTTTGGTTTTAGAGAGAACATTAGTGGAAAAAAAAAAAAAAACATTGTGAAGACTAAAGAAGACCACAGATAGGTTAGGAATAAGGTTGCAAGGATCTTCAAAGCGGGGTTGCATCATTAAACAGCGCCCTAAGCTTTGAACATCTCACAGAAATCTGTTAAATTCATCATCTGAAGACATGGCTGTCCACCAAAAGCTACAGGAGAACATTAATCAGAGAAGTAGCCAAGAAGCCCTCGGCACCTCTGGAGGAGTTGCAGAGATCAACGGCTCAGATGGGAGAAGCTGTTCACCTACTGGTTGTTAGTTACAGACTGCATAAATCTCGTATTTATGGAAGAGTTGTTATAATGCAGACACTGCTGGGGGTGGAAAAAAGACATAAGAGGTCCTGTTAAATGTTTGCCAGAAAAGGGAACAATAAATACAGGTCAGTTGTGCAAGAAGTCTTTCTGCAAAAGTCTTGAGACTGTGACAAAAGGTGCCTGCCAGTAAGACAAAAGACCCAGAAGGGCGTAGTTTAGATTAAAAGACTATTGATGTGGTTGGATGACACAGAGATCCAGACCACATCCAACTGTGGCAAGACCTGGACATTTCTGTTCATAAACGCTCTCTTCAAACAGTCTGACGAAGCGTGAATTATTTTGCAAAGAACCTATGTTGGACATTGATTTTAGTCTCAAGATGGTAATGCCAGAAGAGGCATATTCCAAAGGATTCATGTGTAATTGCAATAAAACTTTGCTCTGACACAAGGGAACTGAGCACACACGCTACCTTTCCCAGCCACAAACGTAACAATGAAAATGTTATTGCCAACATTCTTTGACTTATTAAGAAGTGCAATGGGTGAGAACAATTATTATCATCCAGAAAACTTAGAATAGAATAGAATAGAATAGAATAGAATAGAATAGAATAGAATTTTATATACAAGAATAACAAAACTCACTGAGGATATTGCAAAAAAAAGAAAAAGAAAATCCTTCCATCATAATAAGTTGTACAAGTGTTGGGGCGAAGGAGGAGTGGTAATTGATGCTTCTGTCTGTGGGAGTCATACTTGCTAGTAACAGACTGCAGACACTGGTGAGTCATTTCATTTTAAGCTTTCATATCTACTTTTTACATTAAATAATATGGAAGATCATTGCATAAAAATATGTGGTATTTTTTCTTTTCATAGTATTAATAGTCTACTGTTATAAAGACATTGTCACATGAACTAAAATAATAAAAAGAAGGTGTTAGATGAATAATAGGCAGAAATAATGCTCAGAAAGGAGGGGAAAAAATCTATTCTTGTCAGTGATGGTAGCCAAAAGGTAAGATCCCCAAAAAAGCACCGGAATTCTCATCACCAGGAGCGAACTTTCCGAAAATCTCGCGACAGTCTAGTGTGGTTACCAGGGGAACGCGATCTTAAAAGTTACTTGCTCCATTTGCTCCGCGTTTCACTTCCAGGAATTAGCGACAGGAGCGTGGCTTTATTTTTTTGCTCTAACTGTATATAAATGCAGTGTCGCTCATGAAGGAAAAGTAGTGCAACGAGATGCCGACGCGTTTCGCTCCGCCGTCCGCTCACAGTGAGGTTCGTATGTTCGTTTATGTAGCATTAGCATGTCAAAGCTACGTAGCGAACTGAGCCGGAGTTTTATTTTCAACCAAGTGGCATCATGAATAGACCAATTCTCTAAACTCTGGTTTATAATTTGTACGTTACGGGACACATTTCAGGTGGATCACAGATAGGTTGTGCTCAAAAATATGGTTTGTGAGGGTAGAGCTGCAGGTTCGTGTTATATTTTCTCCCTGTCGGCTAATATAGACTGAAAGTTGGCGCTAAAATTGTTTACGAATGTTAGATATTTACTTGAAACTCAATGTAGATGTGTTCGTCTGTCTCATTCAACGCTGAGATTTGAATTCATGCCAATTGTTTGTTTGTTTGTTTTTCTGATAAACTACAAATGTTTTGCTTTGGCACTGATGCTACTTTCCTCCGCTACACAGTTTCGTCCTTCAGAGAAACATTAGTCAGCAAGATGCCGTCACCACAAGTTCTCCAACCGGTTCTCAAAGTGAAGGTGGACGAGCTGTTCCTCAACTGGCTGAGCGATCCTGGAACACAGTCGGTCCTCAAGGATTTCCTAGACTTAATCAAAAGTGGCGAGTACAGCGGCTTGAGTGATGGAAATGCGCAGGACAAGAAGTCGTTGAGCTTCAACGAGAACAACAATGTGGCATCACAGAAGAACCTTTCCGAGAAAAAGCCCCTGGGTACCAATTCAAGCCCTGCACCCAACAGCACCCTGCCCTCTCGCAGCAGCAGCAATGCACGGGTGACAGGACCCAATGGGAGAGTACTGCGAAGGTCTGTCAGCGCCAAGAAGGTAAACTGTCTCTTTAAGCACACAGTCATAACATGGACACTGCATTGATGTGCTCGCCTGTCTTTCCATTTTTGTATCTCCGTCCATCCACTGTGTTCTGCTTAACCAGATCTGGGCACAGTAGTACCAGGTCCAGCAGGGAAGCCCAGGTATTTCTCTCCTCGACTCCTCATTCGGTGCGATTCCAAGACTTTTCCAGGCTGGAATAGGAAACATAGCCCCCTCACTGTGCTCTGGGTCATCCTCCATATTTCCTCCCAATATCATGCATGTGGAGAAAATGTCTTTTTTTGGTTTGTTTAACTGTCATTATTTCCGAATCATATGAGTACTTTGGCTCATAGCGCAATCAGATCGTACATTTGAGCATTTTCAGTCACTATTTATCAATATAATTAATAAGTAACGCTCACTAAAAAACTTGAAATAAGTGATTTTCAAAACTTAAATACTTTAATACATCATAGCTAATTTATAGGCAATAAATTGATGGAGGTAGGACTTTGTGTGGATTAGAAAATGGGGTAATAATTGACCTGGAGTCTCAAGTTGATCTTCCATCAAATGTTCTCTTTTTTTTTTTTTTTTTTTTTTTTTTTTTTTTTTATTAAATTAAGTTATTTTTAACAAACACAGTTTAAAAAAAATATTTGTATTTTTATAATTATCAATTAAAAGCTTTTTTAATTATTATTAAAGAAACAGCCTTATGAGTTGAAAATCCAAGAATCTTGAACCAGTATCGTGTTGTATTACTGAATAAAATATCTGTGAAACAAGAGCTGCAGTTACACGATATTCTGATGCAGGACATTCATTTGTCGTATATGTCAATAAATTTAAGTGTGAAATGACGAAAACTAAAACACATTAATTCTGTAATTCTATATTTTGTTGAGTATTTGCAACATTTTAGAATGACATCAAAAAATTTTATGGTTTTTTTATCAATTCTCAAAAAATATCTAGAATAAAGCACGGGAGCACTGCTGGAGGCATTGGCATCAAATGAATGAAAGTACAGTGAAGCGTCTACCTGAAAACACTGGGTTTCCGATCCACTGATAACTTGTATCTGAAATGTAAATCTTCATTTGAGTAGAAAACTTCGTATTAGGGGTCAATTTATGTTTTCATGGAAGAGATGGCAGCAACTGATTAGAAAAATCTGCATATGTGGATGTGTTTACAGTACTTCCGTATTGCTGCTTTCTCTTGGATTTTAACTTTCTCTTGCTGGCCACAAGAGGCTGCTGACAACCTCACAGCAGTAATTATATTCCAAACAGAGTCTTCATGTTTGTGGGTCTATGTTGTAGATATTAATCAAATTGTCTAGGCCCTCCTTTCAATAAATTTGGTATGCGGTCAGGGAGTGTTTCACCCAGCCCTACCTGAATCACTCAGGTTGCTCCCTTTGTTTTTGTGCTATTGATCCTATTTCATCACATCTACGCCTCTAACTAGATTTAATTGTTGGGGAAACAAATCTACCTGCCAAAAGAAAGGTTAAGTCAAAAGAATGTTTGTCGAAGGACTCGCGTCCTAGTGTTGGATTATGAATGAACCCGAGACCGTCAGACAGCTGGGTGTACGTGCTTCTCAAGAATGCCCAACCCACATGATGCTGACTTGCTAAAGAGGGGCACAAGTGAACATTCAAGTAGTTATCGGTTGCCCATCTGTTTCCTTACTGCCTGGAACATCAGGGCAGGAGAACATAAGAAATACAAAGTCACATTCCCAGATTTTCTTTGGAGAAGTAAGTCCAGTTTGTCACTCAATTTCTTAACTGCACTGACCAGTACTCCTCCCAATGACCTTTGGCCCTGATACCCGCTCACCACAGATTATTGCAAAGCAGCAGCTGGACAGTTCCTGTATTCCGCTGCGACGTGTCACGCGTTGCGACCGCTCTGATTCACTCTGTATCAAAGTGATAATGATGTCCGACGGGTGTGATATTTCTATTTTGATACAACCAAAATAAATTCCGGCATTCAGATGCATTCTTTAAAGGCTTACTCAAAAATTTGATTTATGTCACACTGGTGCAGGCTGGAACAGCTGCTCTGACTTTGACATCAGACACTGATAAAGATAGCCTTGGTTCCCTTGTGTTGGCATTAGTTACCCAGAACTCTGGCAGTGAGATGAGGTGTGGCAGCACATTCATCCTCTGCTTAATTTACTTTTATACCGCCTTTATTAGATGCTGCTCATTGTCGGGATATGTGGCCGTAGATTGTTCATTTAAAGCGCGTTCAGTAAATGCAAGGTCTTTGTGAATGGTTGGCTATCCTGCCGGCTAGCTCAACTCAAAATTATTTACCTTGTGAACAAACCATTGACAAAGAACCTGTACTTTGTGGACAATACTCAGCAATTAAAACAGCTTTTCTTTGACTGGAGGTGGGGGACACATTTCTCAGCCTCTTTATCTTTTTTTAAACTTGCTTAGTGGGGTTAAGCGACATGGCTGCTGTTACAAGCAGGGGCCTCTGAGAACATGTTATCAGTTGCCTGCCGTTCAAGAGGGGGGAGACGGTGTTATTCCCCAAAGTGCTTTTGTTTTAGTTGTGATTGGATGTCAAGAGTGGACAGTTTCAGAGTGTGGTTTCACATCAGACCAGAAATAGCTTTTGCAATAGGTACGTTTTCATTCTGTGATTTCAGGCAGAAAATAGCCGAGAATGATAAAATGCACCTGTAAAAAAAATGACACTATGTTTATTACAGTGTCTTTTACGGTGGGGCGTGAGATTTAAGATTTTGTCTGTGGTGGTCTTTTACTCTCTTCAGTTTATTTTATCCATCGTGCTTATTAATGTCTGCATTCATGCGCCGATAAAATGTATCAAATTGCTGGATAAAAACATCCTGAAATCAGTTCAGTCATCTACTGATGAAGACCTTTTGTTCATAACGTTTACCATTTCTGATTGTAAACTATCTTGTTGAGCAAGAAAAAATTAAAATAAAAATAATAATGATGATAAAGATTCTGATAATAATCTGCTTCAAACAGCAAAAATGATCTATCCTCAAGACTTCTAGACAAGAGTTTTTACTTCAATAAACCAAACTTGTTGGAATAAGTTTGGTCTATTGAAGGTGAACAATATGTCGTAAACAAGAAATAATGAATTAAAAAAAAAACCAAAAGTGGCACCAATGGTTTCTGTGCTAAAACCTCTTTTCTGAAAAAAAATAGAACAAAAACTTGTTACACATAAGCACACGTTAGTTGATCTCTGCTGTGCTGAATATTACTCCCCTGTATCCCTTCATGCAGATTAGATTGTCACTTTCATTAACAATATTTCTCAAGATCCCTGCTGAGTGTCAGTAGCTGACCACTCTAAAGTCCTCTACCTTGGGATCTTTTATCCACTGTTTCCCACTCTTCTGCAGTCTTGTAGTTTTTTTTTTTGTTTTTTTTTCAGCAGTGTGACGATGCTACTGCTTTTATTCTTATGCAAGATGGCTGATCTGTTTACATCATAAAGTAGATCCTGGCACGCATGCTGTCAGTCAGTGAGTTCATCATGTTATCAGTAAATCAGGCCTATGTTTGGCACATTTTCGCATTACATTCCTAATCCTTGTCACATATATCGAGCGGCAGCAGCACGCTTACTCATGATGTAACCGTGCTGTAGCTTAAGCAAAGGGATATGTGCACAACTTGTCCCTCTGGTGCAAGTAGGTTATTAATGCTAAATCTAAAGATATCTGTTCTTAGCATTAGTGGAGCATCATGTATGCTGCTTTAACTGGTGTTTGCTTGAGTAATGGTCACTTACTCGAAATGTTTCATTGTTGTGTAATGAGGTGAATATGACTGGCCACATGTTTGTGTACAAATCAGATTTGCTGCTGGAGTTTACAGATTAGAGACGCATGGTGGAGTCACCGGGTCCCTGTGTTTGTTTTCATGTTGTTAAATTGATCCATCAGAGTGGAGACAGACAAAGACCGCTTGTTGACCCACTCGCTGGTGAGTTGTAGTTTGGATTGATTGCCGAAGGTTTCTCATCTTCATGATTTTAAGGGCAAACCCGTAATGTAATCCCAGAAGGAGGTCAAATTCTAACAGGCATCACATGCTGTTGTGAAAGCAGCAGGTCTTGCCTCTTAAAACATAAATTTGGTTTGTTGCATCTTGTCAGGAACTCGGCAGTAAGGCCAAAGATATTCTGTTTAATTTTTCTAAAAAAAAAAAAAAAAAAAAAAAAAAAGGATAACACAAACCCATCAAAAAGCAAAAATCTAGAAAAAGAAAATGCCAACCAAGATAAATCTGTCTACAAACAAAACTTACCTCTCACAATGAACACACAGGGAAATTGATAGACAAAGGGTCGCCTGTAAGAAACAAGGAGGGAAGGGGGAAGGACACCAAGACAAATAAATACACTTAGGGATTTAATTCAAGCCAATAAATTATAACTTCAACACAAATGTGACAACTGAGAACATCATAACATAAAGATGTTTCCAATCTTTGGGTTGTAGAGACCTCTGTATTTTCTCCAGAGTCAAATCCCTCTGCTTCCAGCAGTCTGATGGATTCCTTCACGTCCTTGTTGCGTCAAAAAAGTCAATTTCTTTAATAATTAGACAGTTGATGACCTAAACAAACAGCTTTTATCAAATATGTGAACCCATGTTAGCAAACAACTGTTTTAAATCAATATTGCAAAAAAAAAGAAAAAGAAAAATATGATCCAATATGCTGATGTGGAAAACAGATGTTCTAGCTATGTATGGATTATGTAAATAGTTATAAAGAGATATATTTATATCAGTGCCAATTTATAGACCATTCCAAGACACATTCGGCTCAGTTGATTACTCAAATTAAAGTTTTCCGTCTGAGGCTGTGAACAACCTTAATACATTCCTTTTTAAGGAAGTGCAGTGTGTTGTGTGGTGTTTGTTCAAACCAGTGGAAAAACTGGATTCTGTGAACCTGAGAAAGAAGGACAAGTGCTTTTAGTTTCTGTTCACAATAATAGTGTCGTAAATACTATTATGGTTTACTGCCCCAGCTTCCCCATGTGGACATTCTGTCATTTTTTTGATTGTCAGACAACAGACTATATAGCTAACTATATCTTTCTGTATAGTTAGCTTTTCGAGGACAGCTGTTGAGCTGCAGGACAAGTGAATTTGCCATCATTCCAGGGCAGCGAAAACTGGAAGTGGATGTTTGTTTGAGGACTAAAGATACACTCCTGTTTCCCCATATCTAGTTTCTTGGGTTGCCCAAACAGTGTTTGGTGATGCTTTTAATAGGCAGAGTTGACTGAGTTGGTAATCATTCTTTGAGTTTGACATGCCGCCCCCCCGCCCCCCTCTCAATTGCCCATCAACTATAATAAGACCTGGAATGACTGGCAGCTGAAGCTTGCAAAGGGAAGTCAAAATAAAAATCATAAAGATTGGATGTTAAGTAGTTTGTAATGTGTGTGATGAAATTATGGCTTGGCCTGAAGCTATTTTATCTAGGAGTACTAAATCCTGTTGTTTACTTTTAATTTTTCTTCTAATTATGTCTTTCAGTCTCAGTTTATTTCCGATTATTATACTGTAATGTGTAGCCTTCGTGGTAGATCCTGTTTTTAGGAATCTCATGGTTTTGTAATGTCAAGATTTCTCATCCAGTTGGATTTCCGGGCTCTTATCAAGGGCAAAGTTTTGCCAAAGCATAGTGTGTGGGAGCTTTGTACGAGAAACATCAGTAAACACGAGCAGCGCGTCCTCATATCAAGGCGCATCTTCCCAATTGATCGCCGAACACTGCAGGCAACAACAAGTCCCGTCTCTTTACATAACCCTTCCACGAGCACGGAGGAATGTAAACTGGAAAGGGCAGATCCACCGCTCACACCCCTCCCATCCCACACACACAGTCCAAGTGAGTCCCACACACATGCACCCAGTCACTCCTTATCTCCACCAACAGCTTTGAAGCAAGAGCTCCTTGACCCATCCACATGTGTGTACGTGCACGTTAGGTAGAGTCAGGGACAGCAGGCAAGAGCCGAGGGTTTTGCGACCAGATCTGGAATGGGAGGGAATGTCACAGTAACAGCTGCTCCCTTGCATTAAGAGGCTCTGAGGCTGACAGAGGACAATCACAGGGACATACCCCCAAAGAGACCCTCCACTGTGGTGAAGTCGCAGTGCAGATTGCCTGTGGTTTGCGCGGCCGTGAGAGGGAAACGCTGGATTGAGGCGTTGTGTTTGCGCGCGCGACTGCCCCATCCTGTCTGGAGCAAAGATGAGGATGAGGGAGCTTACTTTACGTCAGGATCCCGACCTCAGGAAGGAGCTGGCTCTCCTGGCGCGGGGATGCGACTTTGTTCTGCCTTCTCGGTTCAAGAAGAGGCTCAGAGCCTTCCAGCAAGGACAGGCAGGTGTTTTTATTGACTGTGCTGAACTTTTGTGTCGTACGTCATCGTCGTGTCTCGTTCTCAAAGTGGAAACGAAATGGTTGTTGAACTTTCTAAAGGAGATGTAACAAGAAGTTGTTGGGGGGTTTTTTCTCTCCAAAGATGAGGGGGAAACTTTCTTCTACCTGATTATATTTCTGTTTTGGTACATTGTGTCCAGCTGCTTCCCTGTCCTCTTTCAGACCACATCATTTGCAATGTGCAAAATGTCATGTGGCTTAACAGTTGTGCTCAAGAGCTCTGCAAGCATGAAGCGAGAGAGGGGACAGCGCGGGGCAACAGGAGATGTTTATGTCCTTTTATAGCCATGGCTGATACCAACACAGAGCAGTGACAAGCGGAGGATCAGCAGCATTTGTCATTTGTCATGATAAAATAAGCAGATTATCACTTGTGGTTTACAAGCATCTTTTCCGCCAGGCCCAGAGTTTAAAGGCCTTAATAAGCTGTTGTTGAAATCTTTATTGATAATGGATCAATACAAACCCCAGAGGCATTATTTAATATTTTAACAAGTTGCCGTGTGGGTGTGTTTTTCTTCCTTAGTCACAAATTGATTCATTTGTAAATCTATTAGCAAATGGACCTTTGTGCAAGATTATGACTGGGAGCAGCATCATGTTTTCAAGTTGCTTTATTAATGGATGAACATAACAATACTGCAAGTGGTTTCATCTGTCATTATATTATTAAAGTGCAACACTCTTATTATTTGGTTGAACTTAATGTCACTTTGTGCTGCACAAAAGAGGGAGCTTAACAGTGTCATCTCATAACTCCAAAACCTTCACAGTTTTATATTTCAGTGGTTTCCAGTTGAGTTTGTGGTGATGGTGATTCTTCCACAAGCCTAAAGATCTGCTCCGTTTGTATTGCCACTACAAAGGAGGACGATTACAGAAAACAACAAACATCCCACATTAACAAAAGCATCACAATCACAAAAGAAATGATGCTTCTTATTTGGTATTATTTGCTGATGAATGAAAATTGACTAACAGCTTGTGTTTGTCATTCTGTGATTTCAGTTTTTGACTGAGGTAGTTGTTTTCTTGGTTTGATTTGGAGGTTATTGTTCTCTAATAGAGGGAGAAGATTTGGCTCCAATTGAAGACGGAGAAATTCAACGATTATTCAGATTTCTGCATCAACGCATTTGAAGTGGGAATACTCTAAAACTTTTTAAAAAATCACTGAACCCAAAAAAAAGGAGTCTTTTTACTTGTTCTTGTCAGATCCAAGTAGACGAAGAAACACATTTTCTGTCTTCTTTTAGTAGAACACTATAAAGATTCCGTACATTCGAGTATTTTTATATCAGAAGACTGTTGCTGTTAAAGAAATAATAGCAAGCACTTCATCAGAACCCAGCAGAGCACCAGTCTTCTTTATCTTTCAAAGATTATGCAACTGCTTTATTCAATGTTGTTTAACAGTAATATCACGTTTGTGTCACTGGGAAGATTAACAGAGTTTGTCTGTACAACGGTTATCAATGTGAAGAGTTAAAGCATGATTCAACCCCGACAGCCTTGGGATTAGTTGGGTTCAATCAAGTTCACCTTTCATCAATTAGACTCTGTTGGTGTGAAAACAAGCAAACTAGAGAATCCACCAAGAGTATGAATCCTACTGAATAATTGTCTTCACACCTGTGGGAAAAGTTATAAAAACCAATTTATTGCCTCCTATTTTACTAATGAGAAGTTTAAAGAACTGTCTTTAGATTATGTAATATCCTATTGGTCTAAAATGTAGGGGTGCACTAATCAGTTACCTCAGATTTTCCTTAATTTTTTTGATAATTGCATATGAAACCCATCTAATCCATTGATCTTGCCTGTCTCCTTAAAAATCAGCCACTTTTTCATCTACTCTGCAGGTCGATGAGCAGCCTGAAAACTGTAATTGGTGCACCGCTGTTAAAAGCTGGGTTATTTGTTTTTTTGTTGTTTTTTTTTCCCAGTTTCTGGACATTTAAATGTTCGAAATCTTAAATTTACAGAGCGAAAACGATAAGAACTGGATGTTTCGAGTTCGGGCAGGAAAAATAATGGTATTACATCATGCAGGATTAAAATGCGATTGTCTAGAAACGGGGCCCTTTCACGAGAGAGAAGTATAATTTTATAAACAACATAATATTCACTAAGAAGCAGAATGTTGTAGAATATGTTGATGTGATCTAACGAATTTGGGATTTTTCTACTAATCGAAGGGCTTGTCACCCTTTAGCTGAGCACTGAGTTAGCACACTGCTACAACAATAGTCACAATGAAATTTACCACTATGAAAAACTCTACTCATATCTCTAAATTAACAACAAAACACACACACACACACACACACATTAGTAGCCAATTTATCAGTGTTTTATCAGGAGAGGTGACTCAACCTAATGTTACCCAGACACTTGAGCAAGCTGCTTCTTATGCAAAGATCCATAATACAAGACAGTTACAAGTTTTTTGCTCAAATAGCCCTCTTAGAAAAAAGCGTTGGCAGAGCATTTAAAGACTTTAGAGTTCACACTTGAAGATTTACAACTGAATTTGAGGAAAAATAAAATGGTATTTGCAAAATATAAGGCTGCTTGCTATCCTTTATAGAACAACTTTTACGCAGATGTGCATTGGTGCATTTAAATTAATGAATTAAAAGCAGTTTGTGTTTAAGACCAAGCCAACTTTGAACTGTAAGTTTTGCTTATCAGTTATGCTTGACACGAGTTTGATGATTTTTATGACCTTAATGCTTGATTGTGTTTTCCTTCTCTTGAAAGGTTTTGCATTTGCTGTGATAAAATGGAAGTCAGGATTTTACAGAACAGACACTGTGGCATATTTTTGCCCTGTAGCTGGCCCTCTAACTGTGGAGCGCGAACTTGTCTCCTGTCAGAATTTAAAATTAAATGCCCCTATAATCAAACCATTTAGTCTGTCGTTTACACACATCATCCTACTGCCTCTAATCAGGTAGCAGTTGTTGTTTTTCTACTCTGTGTAAAGATGTCTCTGCTTGTTATTTTTCTTCAGTGAAAACCACAAACATTCCTGCATCATAGCATTGTACTCCATTGATCCCTGGGGAGTCAACATTGTGGTTTTTGAGAGAGCATGTAATAGCTTCTAGTAATCTACATTTCAGACTGGAAAACCTGGCTTCACATCTTCAAAGCCTCCACACCAATGATAAAATGTAAAAGTGTCCACAGAGTTCACTAATTGTTGCGATAAACAATGTTGTTTTGAGACGATTTCAAGAGCTATCCTGATAATGGCACAATGATGCAAATTTGCTCTCTCAATAAAAAGAATAAACTTCTTTTTTTTTTTTTTTTTTTTTTTTTAAAAAAAACACTTCACACTGGAAGTGGAAGATATTTTAAATATACAAAATAAAACATGACAAACAAAAACAATAAATAATTGGGAAATGAAAATCACTCAGAGCAGAAACCATAAATACCATGGGTCACGATGTCTCTTTAAATAACATTGCCCTTCAGGAAATATGAATCAATAGAATGGAAATGATCAAATCCATTTTATCATGTGATTGATCGATTATTCCGACATGCAATAAAGGTCAAAAACTGCTCAGAGGCATTATTTAGAGACTGACGTGTTAATCCAGTCTGCATCTGTCTGAGCTTATAGAATTTAAGAAAGCCACAAAAAAATTTAACTGGAAAAATTGCGTTAAGAATTACTGAAACGTATGACTTCATGCACATCCGGATTACCGTTAGATCCTAACTTCATCAGGAATATATATTACAGGTAAGTGGATAATGATTATGAGTCCTAAGTATTCACAGGCCTTCCCTGATGAGGTCTTCGGACTGCTTAGACATGTGGTTACATGTGGAACAAGCTGTGTTAGCATTTCGCTGCCTTAATAGCTAACAGTTTCTGTCTCTATTTTGTTTTTTTGTTTTTATCTTATTCTTCTTCAGGCCCAGGTGAGGACGGAGGAGCCGGTTACGACTGCACTGAGTGAAAACATTCCCAAGTTTTACTTCCCACAGGGCCGGCCCCAAGCCAACCTCAACATCGACGGCCTCATTTCCAAAATTGAGAAAATATTTTCACAATTCCCAAATGAAAGAGCCACCATTGAAGACATGGGGCTAGTCGCCAAGGTGAGAACGTGAGCAGTCGCATCGCGGTCCGGCCGCCCACCGGCGGATTATTTTCACTGGTGCCATTTGGCTTCCGACGATTTGAATGTTTGCTGGTTTTAAAGAAAACCTCCAATTGGAAAATATCATTTCCGTGTTGCTAAGGAATGTGGTCAGCAGCCTGAGGAGCACCTGAGAGCAACGACAGCTCGGTTTACTTAGGGAAATCTGTAAATGATATAATACTGCCTTTTTTTTTTTTTTTTCCCCCCCACCAAACATAGTTTTGAATTAAAACTCCCATCTGTATTTCTTTTACATTTGCTCTATTTTAGAAGCTGCCCTTGTCATGCACTGCCTTGTTTTTCTGTCCCAGGCCTGCGAGTGTCCCCTCTACTGGAAAATGCCATTGTTCTGCTCAGCTGGAGGCGACAGGACGGGTTTCGTCTCAGTACACAAGTTTGTGGCTATGTGGAGAAAGTAAGACAATAGCTATTTTTATTCCCACCAGACCATTGGGTCATTCTCTCCCAGCTAAATAGCTCACACATTGGCCTCTGAACAATAGTGGCCGCTCACACTGGGAACATGGTCACTGAAAACACATCTTCACTCTTTTTTTTTTTTTTTTTTTTTTCCCCCAGACAGATGTCATTGACTTTAGAAAGAGCAGAGAAAGTAATATAGGAAGTAGAGGGCAGTAAAGGGAAGAAACGAACCATTTAGTGTTTTACTGTATGAAGCTGAGATACTGTGTTACTATGTGCTGAATGTTGCTGTGTGCAATAGGCATGCCCTTGTTTAAATGTGCGAGTCTCCAGAGAACTCGGACAGACGTGGCCTTTGACCTAAACCCATGACTAGAGCTTTCTTCGTTTGGAGGCCATAACACCCTGAGCACCTTAATCAACCAGCGCCGATGCAGAATCCTAATTTCAGAATGTATTATTTTGCACTTGCAATCTTTAGTCTCGGGAGTTAAACCTTGACTGAATGATGAAAAGTGGCTTTCGAGCCAACGAGGCGGCAACCTCACAACCATCTGTTCTCTCTTTTGCTTTTCCAGAACGCTGCAGACCTGTCACGATGATGCTTCTAAATTTGTGCACCTCTTGGCCAAGCCTGGCTGTAATTACCTGGAACAAGACGACTTTATTCCATTCCTGCAGGTACTGACTACAGCACACCCAGGGAGAGAGCAGGACTTGGCAGTGCCGGATGGCAAAATTGCCCTGGCTTGGGTGGTGCAAACTGAGCTTAATTTGCAGCATGCCCTTCTGAGACCTTCCTTGTTTATGTAAAGAAGGGAGAATTTGTGGGGGGTTTTTTTACATTACCATGCAGAAGTATTTCTAATAGATGTTCGTATTTTGTCACATTACGACCACATACCTGTGAGGTTTGTGTTCCAATGCGCTTCATTGCGTTTCTTTTCAGTCATATCAACACAAAGCAGTGCATAATTCTGAAGTGGACAGAAAATTGTTTATTATTATTATTATTATTATTATTATTATTATTTTCTTGTGTTGTGTACATTTGTATTCAACTCCCTGAATCGGCACTTCGTTGAACCATGTTTTGCTGTAGTTACAGCTCCGGGTCTTTTTGGGTCGGTTTCCACTATATTTGCGTATCTAGAGATTAAAATTCTATACAGTTCTGTTCACCTGACTAAAGATGATGCAATTTGCTCTCTAATGTTCTCCAAAATATTAGTTCAACGACCAGGTGCGTTTTTGCTTAGCTTAACTTACACAGACACCTTAATTAGTTAATTTTATCAACGGGTATCACAGTAATGAGCGTCAAATATATGCCACAGTTTTTGTTTGTGAAAAAACAAAAACTGTGGTTTCCTTCCATCTGGCTTTAGTAACTCTGCTTGTGTTGTCATTCCATCCGGCAGGTTGTTCGTGGGCCAACCCGGCCCGTCCCTACGCCTGATTCACATTCATGCTTGCGCGAGCTTTCAGTCCGAGCCGAACGCGCGTTAGCATAGCGGCAGAGATTCCGTGTGGCACGCGCTGTTTAATTTGTACGGTTCCTCCCGGCGAATCGCCTTTGACTGTTTTGATGAATGAAAGGTGGATTGCAGTGGAGTAGATTTGACTGTCCCGGCCTGTTTCCTGCGGCCAGTGATTTATGTGTTTTCTATGATTTAATTTCTCCCAGTAAGAGTCAAAAGAGGCATGACGGCTGCCACGGAACAAGGCCTTTTAATTTCATTGCCACCATCGCATTTGTGTCAACGCTTTCTTCCTTTGGTGGGTGCCAGGAAGGTTGGATAGAGGAAAGACATGAAGAATTGTTTTAATAAGACTGTAACTACAGTTTATTAGAAAGCGCATGCGTTAGTGACTTCATGGCATTATGAAAGTTGTAGTATTTGCTCAACTGTCTCACTTAGCGCTTTTAAGATTTCACAGGAACATTTGTGTTGGCCAGCTTCTCTCAGTAATCTCTGATGTGTTTTCTGCTCCCGTGAGAATTGTGACAAAACGTACAAGAGGCCGACATCTGATGTCTCTATTAGTGTGGATTCATACTCCTGTTCAGGCAGGCTTTGGGGATATATCTTTCACAGATTTAAACCAGATGTGGACTGTTACTTAGCTTGTCTTTGAAAGTAACGGTGTAATTTACCAGAACGTATCTGTTAAAGTGGCGGTTGTAAAACTTCACAGGGCTAAAAATGATTATTTCTTTTGTGGAGCAAAAACTGAGTAAACCATCTGTACTTTATGCTTTCAGGATGTAGTGAACTCGCATGCAGGCTTGGCCTTTCTAAAAGAAGCACCGGACTTTCACTCGCGATATATCACCACGGTATGTGGGGAAAGAAAGCCCGTTCACACGGCGTTGGTACTGAACAGGACTTTCTGTTTTTGTGTCATTTTTGGAAGTTAACGCCGCTGATTCTTTTTCAGGTAATTCAGAGGATATTTTACAATGTGAACCGGTCATGGACTGGAAAAATAACCTTTTCCGAGCTCAGGAAAAGTAATTTTCTTCAGGTAAATCTCATAATTGTTTTTTTTTTTTTTTCTTCTTCTTATATCTGGCGCCTCGTCCAAGTTTATCCACACACCCTTTAATATTTCCACATTTTGCCATCTTACAACTACTAACTTCAAATAATTTGTTGATACTCTGTTGGGCCAAAACAAAGTAGCAAATGGTTGTGAAGTAGAAGCCATATGAAACATTGTTTTGCCTTACTTTACATTTATCTTTGCAAAATAGTTTAAGCTGAATAAGACCAGACAGTTCTGGCTTTACCACCTAAAGATAACAGTTGTTGGCTTAAACATTATTTTATCACTGAAACCGCTTTTTAGTTTGTATAGGTCCAAATTACATCAGCGTGGAAAGATATTAAATATTGCCTTATTTTAAGTCCTCGTTGACTACAGACAAAATTCATATTTGAATAGTTTAATAGATAGTTATGTTAATAAATTAATAGACTAGACTATTGGGTTAAACGTCACATGGAAAGAAAAACCTTTTCCCGTCATTTATTTGCACAGAATGTGGCCCTGCTGGAGCAGGAGGAAGATGTGAACCAGCTGACAGAATACTTCTCCTACGAGCATTTTTATGTGATCTACTGTAAGTTCTGGGAGCTGGACTCTGATCATGACCTCTACATTGACCAGAAAGACCTGGTGCGGCACAATGACCAAGGTGAACCAATCACGATCACTTCATCGCATCAAAAACTCTCCCTACCTTTTTATCCAACACTAAGCCATTAAACTTGCTCCATTTCTGACATTTTTTTTTTTTTTTTTTTGTATTTCCCCAGAATTTAAATGGGCCAATAGGAGAGTTTCGTAAGGCCGTATTAGCTCCTCAACCATAGCCAGTAAAATAGATTAATCTCCCCCTCTCTTCACACCACATGTTTTTAGCTGATGATTTGAGGGTGAGGCAAGGGAAATAAGACACAAGATCAATAAGGGAGCAGTGTATATACTCTGCTTCAATGACGCCATGTCTGGAACAATTTCTAACACTATGCGGTCACAGCGATGACCACCATGAGTTATAGTGCTGTCACAAAAACCGAACTGGAAAGAATGAGAACGGGGCCACATGTGTCGAGTTGTTTGGTGACCGAGAGAGAGAGAGAGAGAGAGAGAGCTCTGTTGTAAGCGACCGCTCCGCTTTGTGTTTTGCAGCCATTTCCCAGAAATTGATTGAAAGGATATTCTCAGGAACAGTCACAAGGTGAGTCGAGTGTCAGAATATGTTGTTTTAATGACAGCTACCAGTATTTATCCTGTTTATCTGCTGCTGTTGTCATCAGGGACAGACGGGTGTATAAGGAGGGAAGGCTAAGCTACGCTGATTTTGTTTGGTTCCTCATTTCTGAGGAAGACAAGAAGACTGACACCAGGTATCCTGACTTTTGGCCACACTGACTGTATCATCCTACTTCCTGCTTTCTAAACTGATTGTATTTTTTTTTTCCCTTTGCAGCATAGAGTACTGGTTCCGCTGTATGGACCTGGATGGGGACGGGGTGCTCAGCATGTACGAGCTGGAGTACTTCTACGACGAGCAGTGTCAGAAACTGGAGGCCATGGCCATCGAGCCCCTTCCGTTCGAGGACTGCCTCTGCCAAATGCTCGACCTCGTCAAACCCGAGGTGGAAGGTCTGCGCTGTTTCACATTTATCCACATAGCGCGCAGTCTGGCTGTCCTCGGTGGCAGATGCACAGGCGCGTTTTCAGGCCAGATCATTGATCATCGGCCGAGGGAACGGTTACAGATGAGAGGACTAACTGGGCTGCCCGCGGCCAGCTGCTGGTGTCATCCACACTGTCAACAAATTCCCTCCAACACTTAACTCCTCCGCTGTGTGATTTAGAAGTTCACAGTGGGGCATGCGTGTTTAGTATTGACGGCCACTGGTGGAATGTGACCCAAGTGCAGCCCGATGGTGTGCTGCACGAGTAGAGTTGTATAAAATTACACGTAACCTGATATGGAACAACCTCTTCACCGAGATGCTTTTTTCCGAACAGTAACTAGGCAGAGCAACCTAAAGTATTCGAACAGATTGTGGGGGGGCACTTAAAATTCTTCACGTAGGTAATGTCATAAATTCAAAGAATATCCATACCGCTGCCAAGACGTGTAACTTTAAAGCCTATTGCTTCCCTGCAGCTGAGCAGAAACAGCTGAAGCCTTCATTGTCATTCCCACAAATACATTGACTGACAAAACCGGGATTTTTGAGTATACATCTGAATTTCAAGCAGCAGACGACTTAATACAAAACAGGCTAACCTTTGAGGAAAGGGAAATACCAGTAAATCTTATTTGTGTTTTACTAGCGTAGCGTCCAGGACAACACCATTTGTCTTCTTTCGGGATGCCCCTGACAATGATTCAAGTTATTAGGATATGGGCGTACATCAAGTCCAGCTCCAGTATTTCATTAAAACCATGTACTCACAATAAACTCAGCAGCGTTATTATATTTTGTCGTAACAACGCTTTGAAAAGCACGACTTTTCCGGGTACATCAGTCAATAAATTTTATTTGTGCAGTACATCTCAGCAACAAGTAGTTCAAAGTGCTTTACATCATGAGAACTTGATGAAAAGTCACATCTTGCCCCTTGCTAATGATGCTTTTGGCTAGGCTAGTGCTAGCACGTTTACTCTGTTTTGATGTGACTCGTTGATAATTTGACTCGCAACGTACATCAGTTCCAGTTGTGCGTGTGCAGACGAGACACTGGTAAGAAATTGTTTGCATCCTCCATAAAACGTCGTAAGTTGTAAACGCAAGCGTTTCAGCTGCTTTCCATGCAGACTGAGCATGTGCATAGTCGGTCACACAGGCTTAAAAGTCGGGTTTAGTTTCTGAAAGGCGGCTGAAACACTGGCAACATTTTCTTGCTCCCGTTTTAAATCCCATCCAGTACAGCAACAGACATCATTGGCTAAACATCAATCCCTTTTCTCCTACCTCCATTAAAATAGTAGGTCACCTGCTAAGTAAATAGAGTCCATCTGGATTTAATTTAAGATCACTGTAAAACCAGTTGCTTGGTAAATTTAAGAAATGCAAGTACTTTCTAAAGCCACAGTTTGGGAACTGAAGTGTCTTTAATGTTGTTTATTTATTTTTGCATTGGGTAGATAAGATAACCCTGCGGGATCTCAAGAGGTGCAAGTTGGCCCATATCTTCTTTGACACTTTCTTCAACATCGAGAAGTACCTGAGCCACGAGCAGCGGGACCCTTTCTCTGTCATAAGGGTGCGTAAGACACGATGGGTCAGGGTTGTCCTCCCATCAGAGGTCGGGTCCATTTTCTAACCACTCCTGTTTTGTTTTGTTTGTTTTTTTGTTTGTTTGTTCCAAGGAGGCTGAGACGGACGGCCAGGAGGTCTCAGACTGGGAGAAGTACGCAGCAGAGGAGTACGACATACTGGTGGCAGAGGAGGCTGAAAATAATCACTGCAACGATGTGTAAGTGTGACGGCAGAAACAGCTGCAGCTCCAATGATGGGGGGGGCAGATTTTATTCAAAGTATCGACGAAGCGCAACGTTGATATTTGATTCAACTTTCAGAAAAGTTGAATCGAGGCATTTTGTGCTTCATTCGATTGTAGAAACACCGTCGTGCTTTTAACTGACGATGCTTTAGACTTCCATTAGTTAGATTTTAACGTTTGTTGTACATTTACTGATGCTGAAAATCGAAGAAAGACATCTTCTTGCAGGTGTTTGACCTGAAAAGTCTGGTGGTTTTGAATTGTCTGTCACGGTGGACATTTTGTGTAGCCAGCTTGCTCTGACTGAGGATAATGTGCAGCAGCAGATGAGCCCCCGCCCCCCCGACCCCTCTGACAGTGAATCAGTGATCAAACCAGGCTGTTGACAGGCATGTTGTGTGGCGCTTTTAGGAACACCACTGACCTCTAAAGACAGGCAGCTCCACAGAGCAGGTAAGACACTCAGGGTTTCAGCAGAGCCAAAAGTATTCCTCCTTCCTCTTTTTTTTTTTTTTTTTTTTTTTTTTTTCTGTTCCATCTCTCTGGGAAAGTTTCAACCTAAACCTACTCCTAGCGTCTATCCTCTCCCCACCAAATAGTCACACATTCAAGACAGAAACTAGACCTGGGAGTTTATTACCGAAACTTGCAGCTTTTTACATTTAAATCTCTATTTTACCTGAGGGAAAACGTGAAAGCTCCTCCGCGTCTGTCCCTGCCTCCGTGTGGTGCTCCTGTGTCCTTTCCGGTTCCATCTGCTTGCTAAGAGACGCGGATAATGGATAAATCTTATTGTACTTGCTTTCTTGCCACGACGACTAATTTCACTCACTCCGACTTTTGGCGTCCTTTAAAGATTTCTCGGCACGATGCGGTGAGTTTGTAGAAAAACGGCGATCTCTCAATGAGAAACCGCCTCCTGCTGCCAGGCTTGGTTATTCTTCAACTCCTGGCAAGAAAGCAAACGCGTTTCCCGCCTGTGTTCGTAGCATTTACCCCATCCTGCTGTCGAATGTGTAGAAATGGCACAAGTTGGAAATTCATTTAAAACTATATGCATTTTAATCATTCTGTCAAATTTAGCTCACACACAGTGAAATCCAGAAGTGTTGATACCCCTTGAACTTGGTTGCAACGCTTTGTCATATCACAATCACAAATTGTCCTGTTTTACGACACAAATTCAACTCAAAACTACTTTATTTGTCCCAAAGGGGGTAAATAAAAAATCTACTTCATTTGCTTTTATCACTTATTTTTTCCAAATCTTTTTCTGGTTAGATGTTGAAGTAGGAGATGTGATCTTGCCTCCTCCTTTCCAACTCCTCTAGGATTTGGGTTCATACTTCAGGATATTATTTGAGCTGCTGCCACAGATATGAATTGTCCAAAAATCATTTTTAAAAAAAAAGCCTTCCAGCTGCACAGCATCATAAACCAGAGGAAACAATTGTCCCAAACGTGCAGAACCAAACCCAAAAAGATTATAACTTTTTTTTTTTTTTTCCTTAAGAGAGCTACACCAACATACTACCACCTTGAGTCGCGTAGTTCTAGAAAGACGGCTCGTAGATGTGAAGTCAAAGAGAAATGGTGACAATCTGGGAATAGTGGCGTGTTTTCGTCTTCTGCTCAGAGCGTCACCTTTCATCAGGAATCAAAGATCTGCGTCTAAATCCGACTAATAATCTGTTGCCAAGAATGGAGAGCGATTTCAGTGTTCAGATGTCAGAACACCGTGCATCATTTTCCTTCCGCTTTGTGTTGGTCCATCCCAAAAACAAAAGATTAAAAATCCCAATAAAATCTAGTCCAAAGGGTGTGAATACTTTAGCAGGACGCAGACCTGTTAGAAGAGCCAATCCACAAAATTTCTGTGGATTGGCTCTTCTGACACCGTCGTAAGTCTTGGATTACATTTTCACCACGATTGTTTAAATCCAGCATTAATTAAAAGCACCTCGGCGTCCTGTCGAGAATTCCCAGAGGATTTATTGGTGTCCAACAACGATGTTATTGGTAATCCCCGTCTCCTTGTGTCTGTTTAGGTATGATAATCCCCTGAGCCCGTTGGGGCAGCACATCTCCAGCGAGTTGGGTCTGACCAAGAGGCACTTCTTTGAGATCCCCACGCCACACTGCAACCTGGACATGGACGAGTACGAAGACGACTTCGAATGACGCCCCCTCCTCTTCCGTACATACGGTCGACGTGACGTGGCTACGAAAACAGCGTCGCGCAAAAAAAACAAAACAAAAAAACAACAAAAGAAATCAGCAGACTCCAGACTCAAAAACCAGAAGGCGCCTTGGACGTCTCGGAGTCCCGCACGTCTAGCGATCGAACGGTGAAAAAGTTTGTGGCGCTGCAAGGTTTTCAGCACTCAGAGGCAATTTTATATTTTCATGTGTCACACTTAAACAAAAAAAAAAAAAAATCACCAGAGATGACTTAATAATGTTGAAAGCTGTAACTCTTTCTTATTTTTCTTTCTTTCACTATTGCTCCCTCCTCATGTTAAGAAGCCTTCACCGTCACGGATCATTCAGGGAAAGACCTGCTGCACCAAAACTTCGCAGTTGCCAAACGGCATTAGTTCTACACCAGATCTCCCCGAATAGTTTAAGAGACCTTATTGATTTCATTCAGGGATCAGATTTATTGGCTAATGTTACATTCCAGTAATCATATCAAAGGGATTTTTTTTTTTTTTCTACAAGGCTGTAAATGCTTAAAGGGTCTGTTGCTGTAAACTCCTAACGAGCCACAGTCTAAGCCTTCTGCTCGCCGTTCACATGACCACACACACGCACGCACGCACGCACACACACGCACACCGCATACTGTACGTGTCTGCGTTCATTAGGACTTTAATGTAGAGTTGGGTTTCTAAATTATTTGAGATGAATTTATAAAGTACTGTACATATTTATTATGAGTTTGCCGTGTTGTAAATGATGTGGGGTTTTAGACATTTTTCTATGGTACAGAGTACTTTGCGTGAATGTGCTTTGAGAGGAAATAAAGGAACATTTATTAGTTTGTTTTTTTTTTTAATTAATAATGAAGCTTTAGTTACAACAGTAAAGGAATAGTGCTGGTTTTTATACTATATGACTAAATTAATCTGAAAAGAATGTGGGACATTCTGCGAATGTATGATTTTCTTGTTTTGTTTAGTTTTTTTTTTTTTTTTTTTTTTTTTCCAGTTGCCCCATGTTGCTCCGTCACCGTTGTACTTCTGCTGTGCACTCACACCTGCATAAATGTTCCGATGCCAAAAACATTTATTTATTTATTTTCTTTGCATATTCCACATGGGTTTGTAGTTGGTTAAGGATTCGGAAGGAAGGCAAACACTGAGACATGTTTTGTACATTTAAAGTGGCAGAAAGGGGAAAAATGAGCAATGATGCAAAAATGATGGCATTGGTATCACGAGGAAAATTCAGCCTATGATATACGGTGGTACTGCAAAGACAAATTCAAAATTTAATCTTTCTGTTGGACTAATATTTGAAATATTTTAGCTACAGTTATTAAAGGGACACTTAATTTTACTGATCAACACCGAACGTCTCAACTGGGGTTAAAGAGCCATTTAGTCGCTTTGTAGAAAACACAAACTCGTGAGAAATAAACTTTCTATAGAATAAAATACATTCAAGTGTTTTTTTTATATATGGCCAAGGAGTGAACGTTTCACTAAGAGGCTACAGGAATCATTTTATTCAAATTATGTTACAAATAGATATAATCCAACACCGATATAAAACGCTGAATTGATGAACTTGAAGATGTAGTTTATATTACAGCACTGTTTTTAAAAATATATATATATGAGTCACTTAATACAAACAGTCCTTGATGTGTAGGTGTAGTCAAACCCTGATCGACCGAAAGGTTTAAAAGACACTTTCGAACTCATCCTGTGATGACCGCTTGAGCAGCGTCGCACTTTGATGCGACATAAATCCACCGTCAGAAATGATCTTTGTGAGGCCAGAGGAGGAAAAAAGACGCCAACTTCACTGCTACAGAGTTGGTCGCTCTTTGCCGACGCGTCCAAAAGGCGTTCTGGACGGTTTTACTCATCAGCCCGGGTGTGTTTTCTGCTTTTGGGGCAGCAGCTACTTGGTTCGTAAGCACAAGATTTTACAGACTGTTTCTCGCTGAATTTACAACCTGTTATAAGTTTGCAAGTACAAACTTTTTTCTGTGATTTTTGTAAAATGGTCAGCGTGTTTCATTCTTATTCTGCCTTAAATACTATAAAAAAAATTAAAAAAAACAAGTCACTGTACGCAAGCCCTGTTTTATCACATGATCTTTGGGTTTTAAAGTAATCCTAAGAAAAAAGAAAAAAGGTATTTAGTGTTATTTCTTAAGCATTTACATTAAGCATATTTTTGAGTTAGGAATTCCGAACTATCCAGATGTTGACGTTGCTGTACACTTTCAAGCGTCTCTGTGCTTCAGCGTTTCCGGTTATTCTGCTATTTTTACATTTCTCTTGAAAGCATTCAGTCTCTGAAAGTCAGTTCAGTCTTAAATCGGTGATTTCCACAGGGTTCCCACATGTCTCCATTCTAACTTTCCAGACCTTTCCGGTCTCAGTTTAAGATTTTTTCCAGCAATCTTGCCAACGTTACATCCACCTGCTTTTTGACGTCCGGGAATAAAACGCCATTCAGGTTTTCCATCATAGGGTTTAAATGTAGGGTCCTAAAAGCACAGTTCATGATATTCAATACATTCTTCTCATTCTAGAAACTAAAAATGCATTTCAAAAATCCAATTTCTGTCAGGAAAAACTAAAACTTCCCTTTTTTCCATTCAATTGGTAAAGTTTGTAATGAAGCGAACTAGAATATCATCAAAATATTAATCCCACTGTTTCCCTGATGCATTTAGAAAGTTGGACCCAGGCAGGAAACATTTTTTTCATTGTTAGTTTGGTATTCTCTGTACTTATCCAAGCCTGGAAACCTGTAAAAGCAAAATTCCTCACTTTTCAAGACTGAACAGGAGCCCTGTATCCTCTTATAAATAAATAGTGTTTCTTACTTTGGCTCTACTTCAACTACCAGCTTATGTCATGTATCAAGTATTGCTAGAAACAAAAAAAAAAAAAAAAGTGCTGTAGGATATGACAAAAAAAAAAAAAAAAAAACCCTGTAAATAACATTAAAACATAAATAACATGATTTGGTTTGGGGGATTTCGGTCATATTTTCTTCCCCCTTTAAAACTTATCTTACAGATTGTTAAAATCTAACAAAACATTGGAGTCCGGATCTCTGCGCAACCTGACGAACGCTGGTCATCAGGTGACTGGAAGAGGCGGTCCGCTCCCGCTTCCTGGTCCTCACAGCTCGATGTCCACGCTGCCGTCATCCGACTCGCCGTTGTTGCCGAGGACAGTGGCGGCCATGTCCAAGCTTCTTCCAGGGAGCTCCGGAGGGACGGAGAACGGATCCGCGTCGCCCGGGTTCACCTGAGAACTGAGGAGGCGGTTCGGGTAAAAATAATGTGAAAAAAAAAAATAAAAATTTTAAATTGCTTTTGTGAATCGTTTCGTCACCTGTGGCCGATGCTGGGTTTGTTGACCTTAGTAGCTTGTTCAGCTGGGCGACCTTGACACGGGGACTTGTGTCCTGAAAACATTGTTAAGAGGTGAAACGTGTCGGCAACCAACATTTCCAGACTCGGTTTCGTTATGGTCATTTTAAAATATGAAACACTAACGCCCACCATTAAAATTATGACAGAGGAAAGGAAAAAAAAAAAGGAGACAAAACGGAGGAAAACGAGAAGAAAGAGCAAGAAGGGAAGAAGGAAGGACACAGGAAAAAAGGAAAATGAAGACAAGAAAGGATAAAATAGGAATAAATAATGACAAGGATGCATGGATGGAAAGGACACAAATGAGAAAAGGAAGAACACAAAGAAAGATCAAAGAAGGGAAAGACAAAAACGTGAAAAAGCAGAGGAGGGAGGACGGAGAAGGGAATCAAGTCTGGAAATATTTTTCCCGGCTCTTCTTTCGTTTCGCCAGACTTACCAAGAACTAGAAGACATTTCAATCAAACCACCTACTTTTCTAGACTACGTCGGAGCCCTGGCTCATTCTGCAAAGGCAGGCGCAGGGTCTTACCTTCCAGTTTCTGTTTGGAGACAGGAGAGCGACTGTGAAGGCAGGGCCTCCTGTCTGAGCTCACATACGACACGGCGTCCTCCACTTCTGCCACGGCCAATAAAGACGCGCGGTAGTAGATGAGCGGCTGCCAGCAGTCCTCCCTGAGGTCAATTATGTGCTCCGCTGTGTGTTTTTGCAGGTAGGAGAGCCTGAGAATACAGAGGGAGGGAAAATAAAAAAAAAATAAATAAATAAATAAAATGAAAAATAAAGAGTTTGAGAAATGTCAAAGTTCATATCCATCCAAGTTGCCCGTTGATTGCAACACTCACACTGCCTTCTTGTCTGGCTTGAGCAATTTGTTGGAGAACTCGCTAAGGATGGTCAGGTAGGAGAGGTACGGAGGTGTTGCGTTGTCTGGAGCCTGTCTGAATTCTTGGAAAACAAACTCCACGCCGTTCCTGAACACATTCGCACGGGAAACCTGAGCCGAAATCGGAACCGACGCGAATCCAAAAACAGTCGGGGGAGACGCGAGGAAGCGCCTGGCTGACCTGTGGATCATGACGAGACACTCACGAAACTTGACAAGGTCTCCGAATGTGAGGGCGAAGCGCCTGGCCAGCTCCTTAATGCAGGTGAAAGTCTGCACTCCCGAGCGAGCCCTGCCACCGCTCTCTTGTTCCCGCTTAAGCTGCACAAACAGCTGGGGAGAAGTGAAAAAAAAAAATAAAATAAAATAAATAACCATCAGCAGCTGTGCTGACAGAAGAGGAGGTTGATTTTTTTGTTGTTGTTGTTGTTGTTTTCGTATGAGCAAAACCGTGTTCTACCTGCTGCAAGCAGAGCACCAGAGTGCGAGTGCTCTCTATTTTATCCGTCTGTCTGGTCCTGTAAATCGTTTCCTTGATGATGTCGCCGAAGTCGCTGTAATGCTGGGGACGAAAAAAAACATAAACAGTCATTTTTGCAATACGTTACCGAAAGACGCATCATTTGACGTCGTGAGCAGCACCAGCAGACAGACAGCTGAGAATGTGCACAGTTTTTAGGAAATATTTGCAACTGCAACTTAAACTCAAACGTTAGGTTTACTTGGAACCCTGGCATCTTATCCCAACACTGAAACACGACCTACTAATCAGTACTTTTGACCGTTTGCATTTCTTTGAAGCAAAATCCCCCAGCCTTACTGCAGCTGACCTGCACAATGATGCATGTTTGACACGTACCCTAATAAAGTATTCTACAAACCAGAACTGCAAAAAAAAAGTGCTTAATTACGCCATTACCAATTACGCCTAATGTCACTAATTTACATTTAAGTGCTCTGGACATTCGAATGAACAATCTGAATTCTTTCTTTTTAGAAAAAAAACATTATTTCAGGAAGCTGGAGATTATAACAAAGGCAAAAATATATGTCCACCCTCTGTTATGAAACTTTTTGTTCAGAACTGAAAAATAAAAATACAGCAGTACTTTACTATCAACACTATGATAATTAGCAAATAACACTGGTTTCAGGCCTGAACGTGTGCAACTCCAGTTCGATGTCTTTGCCAGGAAGTTCAATTTCCCAGGCAAATTGAACGCATCACCAGACCCAGAATTGTCAGGTTGCATTCGTGTTTCTCTTTGATTGTACTTAATGCACTATAAGGATTCATGTGAGTCATTTTAATTCATGAATGGGTGATTAAGAGGGGGAAAAAAAGCACAAATAGGAAAAGGCATCCAAACTGATCTGGGTTTTATTTTGTGTTTGTTTTTATTGTGTGTATGTGTGTGTGTGTGTTTTACTTCTTTTCTGTGTTGGGGGGGGGGGAAATGCTCTTTTGAAAACTTTGCACAATAATGAAATACCAAATATCCTGCAAAAGCAAAGGGGATATGATACAGAAATGAAAAAGTTGAGTCAAATGAATATTCATCAAAATGTTACGTCTTTTCAGAAATGTCCAGATGCTTCTTTTAAAAAAAATTTTTAAAAATCCAAGCAAAATATTTGTTTATTTAGTGACTGAATTTGGGAAGTGAAATTTAATTCTGCTCTCACACAAAATGTAAAGAAAAATAGAATTTATATTTAACCCTATCAGACAAAAGAACTTCACTGATTTTTTGCAACAGAAACATAAATAAACAAATCATAATAACGAATCTATACGTGTTTGTGAACGTGAATAGATGCGATCTCCAGCGATCTCCGACGGCGTTAACCTTCACCTTCATGTAGTGCGCGTAGATTCCCGCCGCCGCGCTCATCTCCAGCACTCCGTGCACGATCAGCTTGCAGAAGGCCGCCAGCAGATTCCTTCTTCTGTGCAGCTCCTCCAGCCTCTCCACTTCAGAGCTCTCGCTGGCTGAGGGAGGGGTAGGGGTGGGGTGGGGTTGAAACACGTGATTGGATGTGAAATGGTCAAGAAGTACAAAAGAAAAAAAAAAAAAAAAAGACGAGGAGAAAAATATAGGGGGGAGGGGGGAAAAAGAGGGATTAATCGCACAGAATCATATAATGGAAAGAAGAAAAAAAAAAAGAAGAACAAAGCCTAAACGAGGAGAGTGAGAGTTTGAGTCTTGGGACGATGGCTTTAGCAGGTGGAAATCAAAGATAACATCAGACTGTAGTTATGGGTGTGACACCATGTGGCTTCAATCTTTCACAAGGCTAATAAAATGGTCTCGGAGGCAAGCCAGAGTTAATGGAATTTTCTCACGGAAAGAGATTGCCCTGATTTTTTGATTTTTTATTTTTTTTTTTGATTTACCCCAGCGCCCCTGCCCTCTGAGTGATCTCTGATCCCGCGGCTAATAGAAAACACTGTCCATATAACAAAATCATTACCAGGAATAGCCAATAAAACAATGGCTTTTTATTACATGTTCAAAAACCAATAATCTTGGATTACATTTGCTTGAACATTTAAGAGAGTCCCACCAGGACAGTTATTGGCTTTTCCCGGACTTCTCCCACATTTTGGATGCAATATGTCTGTGGAAGCAGAAGCTGCTGTGAGAGACAATGAAATATTTCGGATGCGGTGAATGAATTCAGACGTCTACCTGCAGGACTCTGCAAAGAAATCGCCCCCATTTCCCCCCCCCCCCCCTCCCCCTCCTCCACTATTCCCCCACGTCACTCTTGTTTTCCTCATTATGAATCAAAGAGGAGCGCGCCGCCGCCGCCGTCGTCATCATCACCGGGTTTACACGCTGCATCGCTTTGCATAACAAAGTCAAACACGCATCCATACAAATTAGTCGATCCTGTTTCAGTCTGCAGGTATTAACGGGGCCTTCCTTTGTAATTGGGTGGGGGGGGGGGTCAATTGTCAGGTCAGGTTGGAAATTGGGAGACGTTTACGGTCGGGCAAGCGGCTCTGCTGCGACTCATCAAGCCAAACGTGTGGCCGTGCATTTAATAATCGGCGCGGCTGCGCGCACGGGGAGCTGCGGGGTTTTCTCCTCTGAGGCGACGCGGCGTGACAGTGCCATCTACCGTGCAACGCTGCAGGGGAGGAAAGTTCTCCGCACTTAACTTTGTGTGCAACTCTTCTTGCACTTTCACGCCTCTGCTGGCCTCAGACACAAAAAAAACAACAACAAAAAAACTCTATAAAGCATAAAGCTGAATCTGTTTTCTATTTTTGCATCTTCCTGTTTTATTTTTGTGTGAAGTGGTTCAGATAAAAAGCTAAAGCTCGTCGTCTTTTAAATGTTGGAGAACATTCGCTTTCTCCGACGGTTTGATCTACCTAAACTGCAAAGGCCCAAAATGTCCAAATGTTCTGGGTTTCATCAAAGACATCACTTTTTTTTTAACATAACATACTTTTTCCACTTCTATTTTTTACCCCCTGCTCCTTTTTTCCTTTTAATATCCTCTTCAGGTTTTGAAGGAAACCTACAGCTTCATCGGAATGAGACAGAATATCATCGTGAAGTTTTTTAATTTCAGCAATTCGATTCAGATTACAGCAGTTAATTGCACACAAAGTAATACCTTTCAAGCACTTATTTCTATTAACGTCATTGATTGTTGCTCGCAGCTTGCGGACTCTGAGAAAACTAGAATATCACATACCACCAATTAATAAAAAAGAAGACGTTTAATACGAAAATGTCATGTTATGGGGAAGGCTGCTGACACCCTCCAGAAGGAGAGTAAGCCTCAACAGGTCATTGTTAATGAATCTAATCCGAGCACAGTGACGGAAAGTTGAGTGGAAGGAAGAAAAACAACTGTGATAGAGGTGTTCAAGCAACACTGATTATTGCGGCCTTGAAAGGATTTCGAAACAAAGCCCAGTAAGCAGTTTGAGCTTCATGGTTCCCTCTGCTGACAAGTTTTATAAAAATGTTGACATCCGACAGCTCAGTCTAAAAACAAAAACTAGTTGTACTAACTGTCTTATTTTCACAAGTGTTTACTTTAAGAACTTTATCCCGTTTTATTCTGTTACTTCTTTAAACTTAATTCGTATTCATGCTTATGCTATTTCAGCATCATGGGGTTTTTTTGTCTGAATTTCTATGCACAAAGTAACTATATAAAACGATATTTTGAAATTAGAAATTGGTCCAGCATGTTTTTCATGTGAAAACATCTTTTTTTTGTTCTTTTTTTTTTTTTTTTTTCTGGCTAGCGTCATAAACATCCTGAAGTTCACGCCTTGAACTTCTGTCACAACTCACTGAGATAAAAACCCTCAAATGATGATCCATTAAATTGGCAGCAAAATATTTTCTGTGGATCTACAATTCTCTATATGAAGGTGAAAGTGAAATAAAAGGAAAAGTAAATCTTACCTCTGCTCTGGTTGTCGCCGTCTGGGACGACAAACACGTTCATGCATACGAAGGTGAGCAGCGCCCTCTGCAGTTTGGGACTGGGAGTGTAGAGCAGGGGGCCGAAGCGGGTGGGATCCCAAACCTGCAGCTGGTATGAGTGAGCCGTCAGGACATCGCACACACCCAGGAACGCCTGCGGAAAGGGGAAGGTCAGGGAAGAAGAAGGTGGCAAGATGTTCTTCACCCCGCTTCCCGCTGTACCTGCTGCTTCACGCTGTGGTTGCAGTGGGAGAGACACCGATAGCTCCTCTCACAGAAGAGACGCAGCTGGAGCCTCTGGGCCACAGCTTTCTCCTAAAATATAAAAATTAAAAAAATAAATAAATTAAAAAAAAAAATACACATTGCATCTCCAAAATTTTCCGGAGGGATCACAAAGCTAGAAAAATGCATCCACCTTTCCACACGGTGCAAACACAATCATGCTAAGCATAAATCTCCTAAAATTGATGACTGATGCGTTCCGACTAGATATGTGACCTATATTTTTTTGTTTTGTTTTATCAAGCCTGCGTTGAACTGACAAATAGTGGAGTACTGTCACCGTTCACAGCAAGTCACACAGAAACAAACAATGAACTATTTGGCCATTGCGACATGGAGTTTATAGGGAGGAGTGAACCTGAAGTTTTCACACACGAGAACAGTTTATCGGCTGTCAAGCACGGTGGTGGCGGCATCGTGACGATCCCATGTCTCTTTTTAACATGTCTGTGTTTGAACTGTCCCTTCAGGACAAATAAAAGTTTCACTGAATGGAAGTGACTTGTGGATTCTAGAAGCTGATGGGATACTGAAGGAGAAAGAATACCTCTGGATTTTTGTTTTAATCGCAAATTGACGGTGACATGGTTGAAAGTCGGATGTTCCCACAGCACCATGATCCCAAACGCACAACCAAACCGGATTGGGAGTAAACGAAGCTGGCTGACATTAATGAATTTGAGGAACCAAATCGTGAAAACGAACCATTTCAAATGAACTCTACCGCTTCTGCCAAGAACAGCAAATATCCAATCAGAATTATGCCAGAAGTCTGTTGCTATAGTTTTGCATCACCAGTGAAAATCAAATTGGGTTGATTTTCCCCATTAAACTGAATCTGCATGTGAAGTTTTCATTATATGCGAGCTAAAAATAATACCTAAAATGGGTTGAGATGATGCATCGTTACGCACCCGGACAACAGTTCAAATACATGATTAGAAAACCAAAATGAACATGGAACTCGTGTATTTAGACTTTAAATTTAAAATAAAGAATATAGAGCAGAGTATACAATACAGTATTTTCTTAATGTACATTTTGAATTGGAGAAGAAAGTTCCCTTCTCATAACAAGCCTGCACATACAAAGACGTTTGAGTACACTGCTGATCAGCTTGATCATGCTTTCATGGTGCAGCTGTAACTCACCCTGCAAGTTAGAGTTTGGCTGCTCATACTGAGGGACCACAGCATGGCAAACGATATGCACTGCAGTGCCTCCTCCTGAGCCTGTGGAAACAACAACTAATCAGAGAAAAACACAGAGAACAAAAAAACCCATTAAAAGTGTCTAATTTAATGACAGCACCTCTGGCGGTGGTCCTCCCAGGCTGCCGTCCTCCGTCAGGAGAGGAGACAGCAGGTCAAACACGCTCCATCGACTGAGGTCATGGCAGCTAGAGCAACGCAGACAGAGACAGGTTGGAACAGGATCGAACCGGAAGCAGTTCACACTGAACTGTTGAGTTGGCTGTGCGTCGTCATCGGCCGAATCTCACTTGTGGAAAGCTCTGAGTTTCTTCAGTGTCGCCACGATTTGCCTCGTCTCGTCTCCCTCAGCAGAAAAACAGCCACGCTGCAAGAGAGCGGGAAAACAGAAAAGCTCCCCAGTTAGGTAGGACTCCCTGTTTATTTCACAGAAAATAAATTTCACGCTTATGAACAAAACATAAGACTTCTCTAATTAAATTATTGGATAAACCAAGAAAATTTTGAAGTGTGAATAGTTTCTGAAAAAATTCTCACTAAAAAAATTCTGTATTTTTTTTCCCCAATTGGCCATTTATTAGATTTTCTTAACATTTGGAAATTTACCACAGAAAAAGAACAAAAAAATAACTTCCACTCTGATGTAGGAATAAAGGAATATTTCAAGGCTTTTTTTCCCCCCCAATATAACCAGGTCAGCTCCAGTTAGAAATCCATAACATTTAGACTTTCCAAACTGGACCGGAATATACTACTCTCAATACATATTTTTTAACATCCAGTTTTGGAGTGTTTAGTGTTTATCTTGCATGTTAAAATCTACATAACTTTAGTATAAGATTGAATCCGTTTTGACAAAAAGGAGGGTTTCAATGCAAACAGCAAATGCACGTGTAATTGATATCCTTGATATATTAAAGTTTAGAATCCAAAAAAAGCTGTAAAATTATTCAATATGTAATAACATATAAATTAACTAATTAACATTAGTGTATATTAATAAGTGATTCAAAACACAGCGGGTAAATCAAACTGGACAAAGACTCAACTTGTGATGTGGTAAATTACAGATAAATGACAACTTAAATGCGAGTAGAAAAAAACAAAACAAAAACAGTATTTTTCAGGAATTCGGATTTTTATCTGAGGCCTGGAACTGCAAACATTTTCCCATAACATATTTTAATTTTTTTGCCCCCATACTTATGAAGAGCTGGAAAATCACAAAGCCCAACTGTTCCAGACTTTTAAATACTGCGTAGGAGCCCAAAGCGCTCATGTTGGCCACTGCTTGCTTATCTTATCAGAATCTAAAACTGACAAAAGTATGGCTCGGACAACAAAGGTACTAAAAACAGATGACGGCTAATTTCCAAAAATACATTTGGCTGCACAAAGGGAACCGAGACGCCTACCCTGAGCGACTCCCCCATCGTCTCTGTCAGTCGGTCCACCCAGCGCTGGACCAGAGAGTCCCTCGAGGCTCCGGCCGCCGCGGCCCAGGCTGCGCCATCGCCACACAGGCTGAGGTATGTTCGAGCCGCTGCTTCCAGAACCGCGGCGCCCGAGTGAAGGTCCAAAACAGCTGCCATCTCCATCATCAGGCTTGAAACTGACTGCACAAACGGAGTCATACGAAATGGTCAACTATTTTTTGTTTGGTTACGCTATCAACTAAAGACGCATGAAAACGCAAAAAAAACTGAAATGATATTTGATTAGGTGTCTTCCTAAATCTCTTATTGCCTCAATTTTCCATGTGATTTTACAACAAAAAAAAAAATAAGAATAACTAGCGGTACTAAAAGTCAACACACAAAAAAATATAAGAACTCTGCAGTGTATTGACAAGATGAACTACTGTAAATTGGATATTTAAAAGATAAACTAGAAACACTTTATTCCCCCCATTTTAAAAATAAAATAGTTTTTTTTTCTTTAATTAAAGCTCAATTATTACTGACTGCCTTAATATAAGAAAAACAGACCTGTGTATTTTTAGCCTCTTGACTGTCTGGGTGGAAGTACTGAGGAATCCGCATCAGGGAAGCAACAGTGTCTTCACTACACGAAAACTGCAGAAACACAATAAAATAATTCACATCATTATTATTTTTACTTTTTCACCACATAGACGGAACGGAGCTAGTTGCAGGGACTGCTGCATGTGGTGTAAATACCTTGGAGAGTAACTTGGGAAGCACAGAAAACAGATGATCGGTGAGCTTCAGACAGTCGTCAGCTTGAATTTTCTTTTCTCTATTGCTCATGATCTGTTAGCAAACAAAGTTTGTTTGTGGCATTTAAATTTGAAGCCGTAACGTTTGACCAGATTAAAAGTGAGCCATCATTCAGCCTTCTTTTTACCTTTTTGGCCCCGCTCCTCCCCACCAGAGATGGCCCTTCTGTGGCCTGACGTACCGACGCAACCAGGATCTCCACAATCACCGCTTGTTCTGCTGGAGTAAAACCTACAACACAAACATCCGCGGTTTGAGTGATACCTATACAATATATTAGTAAGATATTGTAAAATCTTATGAAATCCTGTAACTATTGACAAATTGAAAAACATTTTCTTCAAAATGTGTTGCAATTATATTATATGACAAAGCAAAAGGAATATTGGGTAACGCTGTGTTTGAAGGGGTGTGCATAAGACTGTCTTAAACATGACATAACACCTGTTATGAACATGAATGGTAAGACTGTTGTCATGAAGTGTCATCCGGTAAATAATGACACTTTTAATGCAAAGTTGACACTTTTAATTCACTTTTAATGCAAGTTTTAATGCAGCTTTGCTTTAAAAGTGTTATTTACCAAATCACACTTCAGGGCAACAGTCATAAACATTCACAAAGACTCCTTCATGTTCGTAACAGGTGTTATGACAGTACCAGACAAAGCAGTTTTCTTCCCCCCCTAACTCACACACATGCTTTTCTACCTGAGCTGTTCTGCAGCAGTGCAGCTGTGAGCGTGGGCCAGTCTTTCAGCAGAGACCCACCACAGTCCCAAAGGCTGTCCACCAGGTAAACAACATGCTTGTGGAGCTGAAGGTTTACGTAATTTAAAAAAAAATTTTAAAAATCATCCATTCAATATAAAATGCAACAAGCATTTTTTTTGTAAACTGAAAACGTTTAAAAACAACCCGTCACCTCAGACTCCTGATAAAACCGCAGCAAAGCTTTAAGTCTGTCAAGCATCTGTTGTCTTCGCTCGTCCTCTTCGCTCTTTTCATCCTGGTCATCAGAGGTGGGAGCTACAGCATTGAGAATCCTGAAACAGACCAATGACGTTTCTTGTTTTCGTCAAAACAAGTAATCAGTATATTTAGCCAAGCGGCGGAGGCGTTTTTACCTCGAGTAGAGCAGCTCCCCTGCAGTGGCAGCCAGAGGCCGGTGAGAGGAGTAAACAACCTGAAGGAGCTGCTTGTAGTCTTCAGACGTCAGCACATCGTCTGTGGCTCTGGGGAGCAGGGGAGAGAAGAATGATGGGGAGGAAAAAAAAGCAAAAAAAATAAATAAATAAATAAAAATGGAATCAATATTAATACAGCTTACCTGGAGATTAGCACCAATAGTTTCATGGTCTGTACTGCCACCTCATTGTCCTTATCTAGCACCATAGAGATCAGACGATTCTGCCACACAATGGGACAGAGAATATAGTGACGATAAAGGACGCTTGGACCTCAGGGAGAAATGTGGACTGTTGAACTGAAAGTTTTGATCAAATATTTTCATAGTTCTCATTTTAAATTATCTGGGGGTTTATTTTAAATAAGTACTACTATTAAATATATCCCTTTCAAAGGTATTGACCTCTTAAACTTTTTTTTTTTTAACGTATGCTGCATTACAACGACTCCAGTATGTGTTTATTGGTAATTTATGTGACGGTTCAACACAAAGTAGAGTATGATTGTAACATGCAATAAAAAAAAAAAAAGACCACTGGTTTTCTCATTTTATTTTTACCATTTATTTTCTTCTTTCGAAATTAAAAACATTGAAAAGTGTGGCAAGCATTTGTTCCTAGACCCTGAGTAAACATAAATGTCTTGTGGGGACCTTCCAACAACAGCTTTCTTCCTTTAGTTCCACCATTTATGCCAAATTTACTGGATCTATAACTGATAGTTTGTGTTGATAGAGCCACCTGAGCTGTCAATCACTACAACTCCTCCGAAGTAGCCATTATCCTGTTCTCATTCTGGTTGATAAAGATCTGTCCTATTCTACAATCTGATTAATCTTCTTTAATATGCCTCATGCCTCCATACTGTATTTATACAGAGATTAAACTACACACAGATTGACTCTACCCACCAATTAGCACAACTGATTGCATTCCATTTCATTTAGGGGACTCAGATTAAAGGCACCTCACTTTTTATATTTTTGACTTGTACAAAGCTTTGTCTTGCAATTCCACAATTTTGCACAACTTTCTGTTGGTCTACCAATAAAAGACACTAGAGTTTGCAGTTGTGACACCACAAAATACTAATAAGTTCTTAGGGGTGTGAATATTTTTGCATCGTGAGCCAGATACAAGAATTCATAAGAAGGCTTTAAACAGGGAGCTTGTTTACCTTGAAGCGACTGATGAATAGATCTAGTTTAGGGAGGAGGACAGGATCACCGAACAGACCCTGCAGAGCTAACACACACTTCAGACGCACATCCGGTACCTGAAAGGTGACGTATAAAGAGTCTCAGTTTGTTTTCAGGATCTGAAAAGCTGCTTGAATTGCCTGTAAAAGCAGCCGTTGACCTTGTCGTGCATCATCCAGCCCATGTATTTGAGGTAACTGTCATTGAGGAATGATGAACTGTAGAGCTTCATCCACAAGCCCAACTCCTCCATGCAGACTGAGCGAATTTCTGGAAGCATATCCCTGCTCAAATGTATACAATATGTGCGGAGTTTTACCTGTCGACATGAAAACGCTACAAACTTTTTTAAAAAATGTAATTAAATAAATTGCAAGCAGCAATGTAAGAAGTGTTGTGTACCGATATCTTTTGAGAAAAACCCCTTTGAAGATGACGTCCATCGTGCCCTCTACCTCCGCCCTCTTTTCCTGCAACTTTTAGAGGCGTCAGAGTGCATTCAAATTCGAATCAGGCACACAAGGCAAACATTGAGGCGTCCAGGCGTCTTCAATCCACAAATCTTACCTCCGAGATCTTCTTCTGCGTCCTCTCCAGTTGCTGGGTCTTCTGTCTCACCGTCTTCGTCTTCTGCACGTTGTACAGCTTCTGACTGTTTTCGATCCCGACGCTCAGGCTCAGAGCCACGCTCAGCAGAGAGCTCAGCAACTTCACCGCTTGACACACACACACATTCAGATCAGAGTCCACGTTAAATGATTTAACCATTATTACTGCATTTGTGTGTGGAAAGCCAGACGGACCAAAACCACCTGATGTGTGTGTTTTTGAGGCTTTGTTCACATGTTATTTGCAGAGTTTGCATGTTGCTTATCAAGTACATGTTAAATTCAGCTTTTAAATTACATTTTAACAAAACATCTGACACAAGCACACACAAGAAATTAATGAAAATAGTTTAAAATAAAAAATGTTATGTTTTTGGCCCTGCTGGACTTCCATATAGCATCCGCATGCGTAACGTCTCTTACCCGCGAGCGTGCATGTGTGTCTGAACGCCCTTACGTATGAGTTGGACAGCTCAGTGAGCAGCGAGATGAGGCTGTTCATGAGGTAGCTGTCAAAAAGGACGCTGTGCTGACACTGAGCCACCAGCACCGACACAAAGTCGCAGAACTCTGAGTGAAACCAGCGACCCGACGGCCCGGACTGCACGAGTGGATACTCTGCACTGTCCTACAGTTTAGATGGATACAGAAAGAGGGTACCATCTCAGAGCAGCAGAGATTTGAGGGTGACAAAATGATAAGTAGCATCATTATATAGTAGAAGAGTATTGCAAAGTGGTGATATCGTTGTGATATCGTTGTGGTATATTTGTGTTCCACAAAAGATGTTTGTGGAAAAGATGTTTAGTTGCGTACACTGCAACTCAGACATGTTTATTGTGGTTTGAAAAGTACAATGCATAGCACTAAAGGTGCAAAAATAATCTAAAGTCATCAAGTTAACAGCATGTACTGACTGCATCCATGGGCCACGTGACGGTCAGAATCCAAGGAAAAGCCAGGAAACGCTTATACTGCAGACCAACAACCTGAAACACACAGACGTCCACATCTGTTTAAGTCAGCCACTCTTTATAATCATAAAGGGGAGAGGACAGGACAAAATGTAAAAGTGTTGACCTCATCCAGCCCCTCGACCATTTTATTCTTCACGTGCTTGTCCTCTTTACTCTGGCACATCTCTGCTGTGACCGCGCCTGGAGAGGATGCGAAAACAGAAGGACGTCCGCATAAAACCGGTTCTGTGTGCCTGGCGTGTTTCTGGCTGTTGGAAGGAGTACGAATTGCTTGCCTTTGCAGCCGCAGCACTGGATAAAGAAGCTGATGAGGTCGAGTAGAGAGGCGTCTCTGTCCGTCACATATGCCTCAATCCAATCATCTATCACGGCCTGTCCGGGCACAAGATAACAGTCAGAGAATTAATTTATGCTAGAACATATTCTTACTTAACTGTAGGTTTAATATGTTTTCATTTTATAGTGGGGACACTCGCCTTTTTCAAACCAAAAACAATACAAAGGCCTGCATCACATCTTAAAACAACATCTTGATGATCGTCAAACTTTGGGGAAAACTGGGAGGTGTGTACCAGTAATGTGTGCTTGCTAAGTTGTTTTACCTGTATGGCACTCTTGCCCATGGTGATCACCTCAAACAAGGTGACTGCCTCCACTTGCTTCTCTTTGGCGTGTTTGCCCCGCGCCCTCCGAACGCTGCTGCCACTGGCTCTGGTCCTTTTGCTCTTGACATTTTCCGAGACGCTGCACGCTCTTCTTCTTCGCCTCTGCGTAATTACATTTTAACTTTTATCAGTAATGACACTGAGATTTCAAATTTAAAATTCGTAACAGTCTAAAAAAAAAAACAAAAAAAAACTGTGGCGTAAAAAATTTTCACAGATATTTCTAATTTGGATCACTAAGCTTCTAAAAGGTTCACAGTCCATTGTATGACCAAGTTATTTATTTGGAAACATTTTATTTTTAAATGTACTTGAGATATCACAGAAATTCACTCATATATACGTTGTTGTAGTTACACAATGTGAAAAGGTTCAATTGAAAGCAATAACTTTTAGACTATAAAAGCATCCCCTCTTCACTTTAGTTAATGAGTCTCATCTCTCTATTTCTGCAGGAAAACAGCATCGGTAGAAGAAACCCACCACACTCTTCTGTCTGTTCTCGTTCCCTGACTCATCCTCAGAGGGACTGACAGCTCCAGAGGAGGTCGCCTCAGCCTGAGAGTTTGCACTGGAAAACCAAAAAGACAACAACAACAACAAAAATCATCATATTTGATTTCATAAATCTAGAAGTACATTTTAAAACTACATCAAAATAGCGTCATTCACAGTTTTGGTGACCAATAGTTACTTTTTCTCTGAAGACCTGGATGCGGCTGCAGCAGAAGGTTCTGGTATCATCTCCTCCTCAGATCTTCACACCGGACTCACCATGGTGCAATCAAAGGGATGCTTGTGCAGACACCAAACAACGTGCGTTCGTAAACAATAACAAAAGCTCGCAACTTTGCCTCTTTCTGTTGGCGCAGCTGGTAGTCTCAATTAGTCCAAAAATAGCAAATAAAAAAATATCGGAGTAAGGTGGTTAAACTGTACAATTTATATTAAGCGTGCGTTTTTTTTGTTTGTTTGATTTTTTTTTAAATGCCCTAATTACGATCCGTGAAATAAATAAAAAAATAACCAGTAGCTTCTTTAATCCGATAAAACAGCTACAACGCATGCCAATAAGTAAACAATAACCTATAGGTGACTGTTACACTGTCCAAACTTACCTCCATTACACGGGTTTGTGACTTCGTGATGCTGATTGATGCTTCGGTTTCAATCTGCGGCATGTCAGAGTCAAACAATTTAAAGGGTTTCCTCTCATTTCCTCAGTCGTCGAACCGAGCTCTCACAGTCAAGCTATCGGACAGCCTAACTCGAGCTGATTGGCTGTAAACTGAACTGCTGACACCTGATAGGCTGCTCTGAAACGTCAGCGGCCGTTACGTCCCACCCGTTGCGGCTGTGGCGGCAGATGCACGCGCGCGCCCGTCCGGGCTGGGTTGTTTTTTGTTTTTTTTGCTGCCACAGCTGAGGCACAGCTGGGCTAAAACATACGTCCTCGACTTTTAGTAACGTGTCAGGTTGACATAAATAAAACCTAATAGCACTGTTGTTTCTGCTAATCCTTTACAGAGTTTTTTGTAACAGGATTCAAACACTGCCTGCTGTGTTTTTTTAATTAAGAACTCTCGACATGACGGGAGCTGTGATGGTATTTCCTGGTTTTACATCATTTAAACAGCAGGGGGGGCTATTTATCTATCTTTCTTTACTGGAGAGAGTGGCGCCCAGAAGCTCACATATTATAGAATGGCGTCTTTTATTTCATTGATTAATTTTTAAAGTAAAATTCAACTATTGTATCGATATATTACTCCAATTTATACATCTAAAGAGTTTATTTATGAAAAGAATAAAACATAGTCCAATTTTGATGGCTTAAAGCTAATGAAAACTCAACATTTGGCCATTAAATAAGGAAGAGGAAAAAACCTAACAAAGAAATTGTCTTGTATGTTGTAAAAGTGTCTTGTTTATCTCTTTGACTAATTATATGTTAATATCCACAAAGATGTGTGAAAACAATTACAGCAGCTATGTCCAAATGAGTGGATCATAATTAAAACTATTACGAAATTAGCTACTGCGCAGCTTGTGGAAGGATACCCAAAACATTTGACCCAAGTCGTAGATTCATTTTAATGGATTTTATTCTTCCACTGCATTTAAAAAAAAAATTAAGTCGTAATTACAGTAGTGCAAGGGTGGCTTCATCAAGCTGTCATTCAGTCCCAAACACGAGAACGACAAAATAACAAAAGCCCCACATTATCTGCAAGTAAGCTAGGCTGTCCAGCTCTTTGTTGTTGAGTTGAATCAAATGGCATAGCACCTCTTTAAAACTCAGTCGCGGTTCGGTTCAGTTCAGTTCAGTTAGTAGCCGGATCCTTGCTGGAGTTACCGGGATGTTTGCGGAGATGGCTCTGCTTCTAGGACAGGAACTGAGACACAAATGTGAAGGCCTGATGAAGGTCCTCTGTCAACTCCTCTGGCAGCGACAGAACCAGCGACGTTAGGCCTTTCGTTATTTCCAATATCCTAAAAGGCGGAACAGAGTTTGGCCTCTTAATCAGATAGTCGATGGATTAATCATCGTCTTCTCAAAAGGCTGGAACTCACCAGCTGATGTAATGAGCCGTCAGCTGAGGCTCGTGCCTGCAGCCTTCCTCCGCCACCAGAGACTGCTTCATCTGTTTGAAGTTGGTCTCGATGTCCTTCTTTATTTCTGAAAAGACCTGGATTCCCCTGAAAGAGCTGATGACTTGCTTCAAAAGGAAAGAAAAAAAAGAGACGCGTTAAGGGAACAGGCAGAACAGTTTAGAAGACTGGAGAGGAACCAATTCAAAGAAAGCAGAAGACAGATTCACCCCCACTTACATATATAACTGAGAGCTGGTGGGCTATGTATTTATGACTACCCAGGTGCCTGATGTCCTCCTCCAGCTGCTGACTCAGCACCAGCAGCTGGTTCAGTTTGGCGACATGGAAGAAGTATTCTGTAGGACAAACAGCAGCAGAGATTGGTGCCGGCAACAGAAATGTAACTTTTTAACATTGTTTTAAGTGATGTAATCACAACTTTCAGTGTTTTATCATTGCGATTTTCTGGCCAACGAAAAGTAGCGGATAATTACGAAATGTCTTTCACATGATGTATATATTGTGACAAAATGTGAAAACGTTCAAGGGGGAATACACACATCTTTTTCTTTTGTTTTTTTGTTAATCCTTTATCAAAGTGTGTGTTTAATCCACAAGTTACCCGTGCTTACTGCCAAACATGACAATTTCCTGTTGTGTAATTTGTGACAGTAGTATAATTTATTTACCCTCACGCAGTATTTGAACAGAAGTAAAGAAAATTCTCAAAATGTCACAAGTCTGCACAACCTTTAATCCATGTGAACATCGAGGATGCTTCCTTAAAGCGATCGTCATCCTGGAAATAATTTTATGTTATTGCAGTCTAATAGAACACAATAGGAAGATGAGACAAACCCAGGATGTTTTCATTTGAAATCTATCAAGCGCAATAACCAACATTAAGACTTTTTTGTCCAATTACGCATCTGTTCAATAGAACCATGTAATATTTAACCGGGCAGAGCTATATCAGTAAGAAATGTTGGCCCCAGAGAGTGCAAAGGCATAACTTAGTGCTCTGTTTTTGTTGTTTGGGAATGATTAAAATGTCCGTACCATCCATCAGCGGCCGATCCAGCATGTCAACAGGGCTGCCTTGAATAAGGAAGACCTCGACACGAGGAAACATGGCTGAGAGACCCACCATGTCCAGGTAGTCCTGAGCAAACACGTGAGAATTGAATCTGTGCTAAGAAAAATCTAATATTTTATTAGGGTAACACTGTTAGGTGTAACACCTCTAGCTGTGGCATTGGCTTTGGTAGATGTTCAAGGCACTGCAGCATTTGGTCAAGAATCTCTGATCCTGGGAGGATAAAGAAGAAACGCATGAAATACACAGAGTTTAGCGAAGCGGGAACGATCCCCGACGGTTCGTTGGCGTCATACCTTGGGTCTGGAAGGAGTCCGACTCTTCTGGGCTGCAGCCTTGACCTAACTGCTCCTGGAACTGCAAATTTGAAAAACAGAATAAAGTTTCAGGTGTAAGAAAAACACACATGAAATCTATTTATTCTACATTGAACCGTGATGTTGAGATTGCTCTAAGTTTACAGATGAAGGCGTGAGATATGCACGTCACACATGTACAGAGGTTATGTGCAAAAGTTGACAAACGTCTCAAAAGTCTTTACATTGTAAAAATGTAAAAAAAAAAAAACAACAACAACAACAAAACAATAGTAATTACAATTTAATGTAAAAACATTGACACTGGCAAATACTTTAAAACCTGTTCTGCCTTTGATGTGACGTTTACATTTGGAGAACCTTTGCAAGACAAAGAAAGCGGCTCAACAAACTATTTCATGGTGTTCACACAGGTATACCAAGCTTATCGCAACTTTTATATATATATATATATATATATATATATAGAGAGAGAGAGAGAGAGAGAGAGAGATCTCCTTGCAATCAGTTTTAACAGTTTGATCAAATTATGTATCACGTTGTCCCTTTTTTACTTCCTAAAAGTCTGCCACTTTGGTTCACGCGTGTGCGTGTTTGCTTGTCAGAGGTCAGCCTACCTGTTGCATCTGGGCCCTGATGAGGAGGTCCAGTTGCCCGCAGAGACACAGCATCTCCAGCCCCACCTGCTCAGGACTCAGTCGAACAGGCATCAGAGGTCGCCTCACCTGCAGCTCCACTGACCACACCAAACCAAACCACATCAGCACATTTTCTTCTTTTACTTTTTTTTTTTATTAGTATTATTATTATTTTTAACCATCTACTCTATGCAAAGCATCAGAGAGAGGTGTCACCAAAGCCTGGGACCATGCATCAGCCCCTCTATGGGGTGCTCGATGATGACAGGAGGGGAGTGGTCAGGTTTTTGGGGAGGCAGACAAAGCCTGTAGGACGAAGTCCTGCCGCTCTCCTCGATGATAAGTTCTTCCACACATCACACTGAAATCAGACCTGAGGCAGAGGCTTACCCTTAAAATCTCCATGATAGACGCAGGGCTGGCAGAGCGGCTCCGTTCCGCTGACTGCCATGTCTAACCGGGATGTGACGTGACGAGGCTCCTTATGCCGTCCTGCTGGTAAAAGCCATAAGAAGCGGCTCGCACGAGCAAACACAGGACAGCAGACGGGACTAATGTTTCTATTTAGTTTAGCGCATTTTCCCGGCGGCGTCCACAGCGAGTGGTGCGTTCGAGTACCAAAGGCTCGGGCGGGTAAATGGACACCGGCTGTTCATTCAGAAAGTCGCCGTCGTCGTCTCCTCGCAGATGACAACGACTAAACGTCGCAGCGTGGCGAAACATCCCTTTATTCCCGGTGTTTCCATGCGGTTTGGGGTAGACTGAAGCGAAACGAGACAACGGTGAAATGCGGACCGTCGGTTTCACTGAACGCCAGCCCCACGCAGGCTGGGGAGATGATGTCATGCTCTAAGGCTGAGGACCACAGCATCACAGTCACAATGAACCCTTAAAGCTGTCACAGGTAAATAGTAAATCCCACTTTATCATATACCTTAAAAAAAAAACTAGAATATTATTATTTTTTTTAAATCATGCGATTGATTACCAAACACAGTATGAGGTGTTTGGTCATTCTGACGACTGCAGTGAATAAAAAGCCTGAACTTAGCAGAGGTTATAACCTGTTCAATCACAGGGGAGGCTGCTGATTTTGACGGTTGTCCAGATGGCAGTCATTGGATTAGTTGGATGAGTTCCAAAAATGTTTTTGCTCAAGAAGTTGGGTGTTGATGGAAGGTTTAGTGGAAGAAAAACAGCGAGGTGCCACCAAAAAAGATGCGTAAACGACCATTTCAGAGTAGAAGGGACATTCACAAGCAGTGTTGGTTTTCGAAATGGGGTGGAGAAGCACAGAATTAATTGCTATATACATATATAGAATTAATTGCTATATACATATATATATATATAGTCATTGATGATTTGGGGAACCATGATATATCCTGGTGGTACTATATGACTTATCTGTAATTTTACCTTTTTTATTTTTTCCTTCACAGGAGGCAGAAATAGGAAATCCATACATCAAAGCCTATGTATGTTTTTGTAATGGAAATTAAGTGCATTGTGATATTTTACAGATAAGGCAAGCATGAAATATTTACCACATACTTGGGAAAAAAAAATCCCTAAAATTATGCCGTTTTCTTAAATTATTGTATGAAAAGCAGATCATCTCATTTGTGATGTGTAAGTTTTTTGTGTGTGTTTTACTTTATTATAAAGCTTAAATATAAAAGCTGCTTCAAAGTGTCTGGACAGTTCAAATTATCATTAGACCAATTTATGTTTTTATGATGGACTAATTTCCCCAAGAGGAACATTCTGAACCACAGGTTCATCGATGATCCAACCTCATCTACGTCGATGAGAAACACACCAAAAGAAGGAGAGCTCAACTGAAATGAGCTTCCTCCCTCGGGGGGCATTGAGAGGGAATAATTTTTTTTCTAAAAGTCAGCTCTGAGGAGAGTGAGCGCATCAACAGCCATCGCTGAATGGAAGATCCTTAAAGCACAAACCAACATGGGGCTTTATTAAATAGCAAAGTCAGACAGCATGTCTCCAAATCCACCAATCAGGAGTCAAAATGGTTCTTAGTAAAATACAACTGGCTTATAAAGTTTATCACAGTTTTAGAGTATAGAAAATGAAAAATTCAAATAAAAAATGAAAAGCGGAGATACTGACAAAACAAAGGCAAGATCATTAAATAGTGTGCTAAGGAATCTATCCCCTGAAAACTACAATATCAGACATAAGAAGAAAAATCTCGCAAAAACTATCTCACCTGATTTTCTTTCTGACAAGCAAATTTACAACAATATACATATTTTTGTAAACAATCTTAATTTTCAATAGATACTTTTGCTTACAAGTGTCTGGAGGACAAAAATAACATTTATATATTTGTTTCCTTTGCATTCAGCATTGATTTCATTCCAAGTCAAAGTTTTCAGCTGAAGAGAGATGGCATGCTGGATTCAGACGACCGCGTTTCCTTTTTTCTTTTGTTTCGTCACGTCAGCTCTGGACTCGATCTCAGGCGACTCCAGTTCGGTTTCAGGACAAAGTCTGAACAGGTCACTGTCGAGTGCTGGGGGGAAGCGACAGGCTCGCCATCAGCTCTTGAACGGATGCAAATATGGTGCACTCACCTGCAAAACAAGAGCGTATCAGAAAGGTCGACTCCCGTAAAGTCAGGAACAAAGTCGATATTAGATTAAGGGGGGTTGTTATGGAGCCTTACCCTGCCTGGAAGGGTGCAGCTCGTTGAACCTCTTGAGGATATTGGAGACCAGAAGTGCTGCAGCCCCAGAGGAGCTGTGCTGTCTGGGAATATCAGCCTGCTGAGTGAGGCCCGTGGCCATATCGTACACGATGGGAACAATGATGCTCACGGGGTCCTGGGGCACCGGGATGCGCTGGGTGAGCTGTAGCTGTGAGACAAAAATGACCAAACATGCACACAGTCAGGCTCCTGCAAATATTTAAAGCTCTGCAACGTACATTGAGGTAGGAGAGATGGTGCAACTTACAAAGAAAAGCATTTTGGCCTTGAGCACCACAGCGATGGTCCCAGGAGGAGCGATAGGGGGCGCACTGGGAGGGATGGTGAGACAGAATTGGACATTCCACTTGAGCTGTCCAGCCTGGTCAGGGAACTGGCGAGAGAGAAACATTTTAGTCAAGCCTAACTAGAGATAAACAGATAAAACATGTGTTGGTTGGAGCTGGATGATTTTCAGTGAGATCAAATTGTTAGACCAATTTATGTGTTCTAAATTGGTCATAACATCAACAACTACTCACTCACACAGTGTGACTTCACCTCTGCTCCAAGCAGAAATGAATACAATCTCATGTGATGGGTTTTGAAAGCCGTTTTGGAATCTTTGCATAGCTATAAAAATGCTAACTGTATATTGAGATATGTACATCTTTTACCATGAAGAACTCACTAATGAGACAAAAGAAGCCTTTAAAGTGGAAGTCAAAGCTACGCACCAGCTCAAGCTTCATGATGCGCACACAGTCTCTCAGAACATTAGTGGGAGCACCGAGCAGTTTCGTGAAGGCACTCAGAGTGTTGAATTTAAAGGGAGGTCCGGCAACCTGACAAGAGAAAATTAAAAGAAGAATTATTAGGATAAAATGAAGGGGAGGTGTGCCATTTTAGGTGCTGACTGGCATTTTCACTTACCCGGGTCTCGAAGAATCTCTCCAGCACCTGCAGCTCCTCCTGGGACCAGGGCCCTGCGTTTTCCGGGGTAACTTTGAGTTGCAGAGTCTGATAGTTCTTCGGATTGAGAGCCACTCGGCACTTCAGAACATCCGTCTTGAACATGATCACGCCTGGCTCGTTGGAGTTCACGATCGATAACTGAAGCAGACGTGACATGACAGGTGAATACACTAAAAACACTCAAATTTAACGCAAGAAGCAAACAACCCTTTACTGATGAGACACTCACCGTCGCCTCCTGCTGGATGATCCTCTGTAGGTGTCGCCTCATGATAACGGAACCCAAAAAGCGCTCCAGTGGCGAGCAGAGATAGCTTCCTGCCAGGCCGGGTACCATGCAGGGGGTGGGTGAGGGGAGCAGAAGCACGTGTAAGGCATTGTGGGAGAGGATGGTGGGGATGGATGCAGCCCAAGGGCGCTGAGGTAGCTTTCGGGGAGGAGGCATGCTGGTCGGCATGACTTGGGAACCTAAGGCAAAGAGAAAAACATAGAGGGGATTTTGAAAAGGTAGAAAAACACAGAATTCAATATACTTTAGCCTGTTCTAAGTGACTGGTTCTGTTGTACTGAAGGATGATGCACTGCTCAGGTTTCCTTTTATTAAAGATTTTTTTCCCCAGGTACCTCAACTAATCACTAATAATGGATGCAGAATCTTTTCATCTTTGTTCTACAAAGATGAAAAGACAATATTAGGGAAGGCAACAAAATATTTTTTTACATGAAACTTATTTATAGTTCATATATAAAAATAAAAATCAGATAAACCTGTTATTTGCAGATCAGAACTTTGCAAAAACTTAAAATTGACAACTGGCCACTAAACGTTGATCCTCACGACATTAGAAAATATGTCATGGTGGCGTTTACTTTAAAAATTTCACTTGCAATAAATATAGAGTCCTCACTCATCTCTTTCTCAAATGTCATGACGATGCTGCCAACGCTCTAAGATTTTATCATCTCAGGCAACATCCTCTTTTTATGTGTGGGTATTTCCTGCAGTGAGGGTGAGAGTATTTTTAGCATAAAAAGTGTGAATATTATAACCAACAAACGTTCCACCTCAACTAATTCTTCAAATTTGCATCATTGCAAAGACTAATATTGCAAAAGTTGTGCATTTAAGATACATTATGTCGCCCTAATAGAGTTAGCATTAGTATTGAGAAAGCGGCACTTACCACTCCCAGCACGTGGAGAGTTGGGATCGGGTATAGGCGAGTGCAGCGAAGGATTACCGGGGGACATGCCAGGGATTCTGGACCCAGGAGAAGGTCCTGAAACCTGGGGCGAGCCTGGCCACTGGCCCCTGTGGCTGGGAGACACCATGGTGTAAGGAGAGCTGGGGTCCAGAGGACCTAGATAGAAGAGAAACAATAATCAGTCACTAAACATAATTTTACAATCAAAGTCATAAATATAACGCTGTGTGCCCTGGCTTTGTAAGTCTTAAAATTATTTTAGGGCACAAAAGGCTTGGTCCTGTTCGCTTCGGCCTGTTCAAGCCCCTCGCCCAGCAGGGGCCAGCATTTATGGCCCTCCCTGCTGCTTACCGTGGGGACTGGCAAAGCTGGTCTGGCCCATGGCTATGCCCAGAGACGATGGAGACGGGGTGGGGCCAAAAGGAGAGGGCGCCCTCAAAGCTCCGCTAGGGGAGCCAGAGGCATGGATGTTCCCTGCATATATACACACACACACACACACACACACATACGTCAAATGGCTCATAAGACTCTGCTCCTCTCACACACAACCGCAATCTCTCGTGAGCATACAAGCTAAAGCTGGACGGAGAGGCCGTAGCGTCTGGCTGGGGTGCTGAGATGGAGACCAATGGAAGGAGGGAACATGGCTGAACACATGCTTTTTTTCCCAGTGTGCACATGTTGTATGAGAAACATAAATGGTCTTGTATTTTCAAACTAAAAAGGGCACACATGGCAGCAGAAGCTCTCAGATGATTTGCTCCGGCAACAAATACGTCAGTGACCACGACGACATGAGAGTCAAACTAAAAATTCCATCGTTTACAACAAGATGTTTGAATGAGATGAGACGACAAACGGAACAAGACCTCCGCACTCACAAGTATAAGAGGGAATCACGATGTCGGTTACCTGGCGACTGTGTGGGCATCATGGAGGGCGATGGAGTAACGTTGGCGAGATAATTCGGTGGCGGCGACGTAAGAGGCGGGTATACGCCTCCGGCGCCTCCTCTCATGGTCTGGGGCTGCTGCTGAGCCTGCAGCTGGTTCATCAGGCTGTCCATCACGTCGACGCCCACAGGGGAGGGAGGGTTGTCGTCTTCGTTGACGGAACGTCTGCGGGCGTCTTGGCTGCTGTCCACAAACATGTTAAGGAATGTCTGAGGGAGGAGAGAAAGAAATGTTTGATGTGAAAAACTGAATCACATCACTGGTTTTTGGGGTTATTTGTAGTGTCGAGCGTCCTGCAAAACTATTGATACCACTTAATTGATGCTGATTAAGTGGTGTCAATATATTTATTCAGATTGTATCAACACAAAGTAGTACAAAGTTATGAAGTGGAAAGAAAGTATTACGTGAGTTTAATGAATGAAACCAGGGTCTTTGCAGTTTTTTTTTTAATTCAAATTTAAGACTATTATGAAATGAATTTAAGGCCCTAATCTTCACAGTAATGTACAAACATCACGGTCAATCTGACCCACACTGATCTCACACAATCAATAGATGAAAAAAAGCTAGCTAGGGAAGGTACATTAGCAGCTAGCGAGAGGTAGCCTCAACCGACGCAAGTCACAGAAGACAATTCAGCTATCCGAGTGCCACTCAAATTTTTGCAAGACATTGAAGTCCCATGAGAAAAATATACATAGGTATGTCATATAAACATACAATGTATTAGATTAAATATTTCTGTTGAGGCAAACCTTAAAACATTCACATTTTTCAAATAAATTTAAGACATTTTAAGGTCTTGATTTCAGCTACATTGACATCAGAACTTCCAAGGAAGACAAAATCTGATAAACTTACTAAAATTTTTATCTAAAAAGATAAACAATTAAATAAATAAAAACAAGCATCTTCTCTTTCATAGCTTGAAAACATGCAAGATGTTTCACTTTAAGCCTCTTCCTCCCGTTTACCTTGAGTCCTGGAGCGGGGTAAAACCCTTCCACAATCTTAGTGTTGTCAAACAGGCTGTAGGCTCCATCTCGAATGGCTACCACTCCTCGGCTGCGGCAGTAGATGTCGATGCAGTACATGTTGCGGAACGCTAGGCGGATGTGCGTGGGGGACTGGGGCAGAATGGAGAAACACTGGTAGGCAGTGTTTGTGCGCTGGGTGAGGCCCAGCATGGGCACTGTTGGTAGCTTGTTGATTGCATTGAGAGGAGCTTGTGTGTCATAGAGCACCTGGAAAGTCAGAAAAAGATTTTAAGAAAAATAATTTTGTAAATCTGTGCAGTTTGTTCAATAATACAGATACTGAAATGACTTCATGTTTTATTTTCTAATCACAGCTTGTTCAATCAGTCTCTCCAAAAAGTTGCGATCGCAGCTATTAGTGGAAATTAAAGCAAAGTATTTGCAAATTTGCCGATCTTCATCGGTTATAAAAACTTTTCAGCAAATCTGACCAATCAAACTAACGTATTTTTTATGACCAATCACTGCAACTTGGCTGAATTTTGGAAAATCCCTTTAACCCTTGCAACAAAAGCATGATGCTAAATGGTAACTTTTTTTTTCTGTAATTCTATTTCTGTTCAACAGGATTTTCTCACACCGTGGAAACAGCTCATATTAACTTGAATGACCAATATAGAATTATTTTTTTGCACTTTGACAACTCCTTAGGACCTGATTTTATTTTCAAATGTTTTTTGCACTTTGCATATTAAAATCTTGTCTTTTTGGGAAGGTCATGTGAAGCAATGTCGACATTTTTGCAAGACAATGTAATGGCAAAAATATAGCTTAAATTGCAACTTTCCAAGCTACTTTCTGAAAAAGGTGAAAGTTGGAGGTGAATTATGTTTCTTCATAGTTAACATTTTTAACTGAATAGACATAACCACATAATACACATAAATAAATTACCTTTAAATATAATACTAAACATTTCCACATATCACCTCCGATGTCTGCCATAACTCTCAGTTATCATGTCAATCGTTTGGGATTCCCCTCTGTTTTTACGTCACCGCGCTTTCTGATTGGCTCGCTGTCACATTCAACATGCTGCGTTCTCGCTCCCACACAGGCTGCGACAGTCAAGACAATGTTGAATGTGCCTGATTTTAGATCGGGAATATTCAACACACCACGTAACACACCACACACTGCAGGACATTGTAAGATTTTTGTAAAGGAAAAATCAAGAGTAAAAAAAAAAAAAAAAAAAAAAAGGCTTTAGCGGAAACACGGTGCCCCCTAAATCCCAACCCAGCCCAGCAAAATTGCGAAGTCTTGACCGGTCTGCAGTAATAAAAAGGTTTGGGGACCACTTGGTTAAAGATCATATAACTTCTCTTTCACATCCCTCAATTTATTGGAAAGTTCAGCACACCAAAGCAGCCACTTGAATATACTTTCTATTAGTACCGTTTTAAGAGTTTTGACCGTGTACCTGCAGCAGCTGCATCACGTTCGGGTTCTTGTTGAACATCTCCTGCAGCTGGTGGAGGATGATGTTGTGGCAGTTGGAGCAGCCCGAGTTGGGCCCCACGGTGCCCAGGGCGAGGTGGAAGCGCTGCGTGTTGGAGTTCCACTGGATGGTGACGGAGCTGCCTTTGGTGGTGCCGTAGCACAGCACCAGCTTGCGGTAGTTATATAGACGGACCTCTGAGAACTGGCTCAGGTAAGGCGGCATTTCTGGAGTTTAGAAATCAGCATGTTACGCAGCAGAAACAGTACTTACAAATATAGGTGGATTTTTCCATGCGGAAAACATAGAATTAAGACTCCATGATTCCTACATGCTGTTCCAATTGTCATATTTTTCAAGATACAAGTTTCCAAAGTCCAATTTTTTTTAACAACTGTTAAAACATGAGTACCTGTTTTCACTCTGAATTGTCTACAGTTATTTATACAAAGGTCTGCTTTAATAAAAGAATATATGGAAAAAATAGACACAAGGGTGGATTGATGCATTCATGAGAAAATTTGCACATTCTACAGATTTTTCATTTAACTACTTAAGCCAATTATATAAAATATTAGAAATATAATAAAATAACAAATAACTCAGTTGTTTTATTAAATAAGAAAAACATGTTTTTGCCTAAAAGCCAATAACTTAGTATTCCTTTAGAGAAATGGAAGCTAAAACTGCCACTTGAAGAGATTTGGCTAAAACATATTAAAAGCCAGATGTGTTTTTATCTTAAATGCAAAATGTATAGACGTCATCTTGGCTTAATTACTGCTCTAAATATGTTGTTTTTTCAGCAAATGGCCTTTTTGAGTTGTGTACTCCAGTTAATGACTAATCAGTTAATGACTAGTTGATTATTCCATTAATTGATTAATCACTTCCGCCCTACTCTGCAGATTTTCTTTTTATATTTCTCCACACCTAGAAATTACTAAATTAAAATTCCAAATGTTCCCAGTCTTTGTAGGAGCCTCGCTAATCTCTGCAATCGGATTGCTGGCAAATGTGAAGACCTTTTCAGGTCAATATGCACCCACCTGGCAGTGTGCAAGAAAAGTTCAGAACACACTGGTAGAGCTGGCTGATGGCTTTCCAGTCGTTCAGGAACATCTCCACCACCTTCCTCCCGCCCACAGGCTCCGACAGAGGGTTTTCATAGGTCAAATACACATGGCGAGTGGAAGCTGGTGGAACAGGGAAACTCAGTGAGAAGACGGGTCACAATGCAAACAGTGGAACATTTTCTTCTATAAAGAATGACAAAATTACAGAGGTACATTGATACATTATTCTGAAGAAAAAGATGCTAAAATCATTATTTTCAGTGGAAGAAATTATGTGCATTTGGTAAAAATGAAACGCACCTTGTTCCTTGCTGTTGGTGCTGCTGAGCGGACAGTTGGCCAGCACCAGCTCAGCCACCCAGGTCCGGTTATTCCTGCCCTGCAAGCGAATGGTGCTGTCCAGGAGGGAGCGCTCCAAAGCTCTCCTGGTTTCCTCTCCGACATCTCTACAAGGGGGAATCCTAGAAAACACGAGCCATAACAGTTTAGCGTTTTACAGATTGAAGGGAACAAAACACACAAAAGCACATGGAGGTTTGTGTTACTTTAGCAGTCGGATTGCGTGACTACTCCCGTCCCCTTCCACTTGCACCCCCTCGTTTGGAATTGCCATGTTGGAAAGCTATTCAGAAGAGAAAGAAAAACCATTTGGGATCAGTTGGGAATTACAAGCCCTGAATCCACAAATGTACTCCTAAAGACCAAAAGCTGACTGACCTCTGCTCTGAGACCAATAAAAGGCATGTTGGTATCGCACATGGCTACAAGATGAGCCAGCTCCTTGTTGAAAGCACACATTTCTCCAGACCTCTTGGGCTTTTTAGGCTCAGAGTCTCCTTGATCTCCAGCAATCTACAGAGCAGAAGACAGAACAATGCCTAGGGTGTCTTTAAAGCACGTGCAGTAACTTAAGGAAGGCAGTGTGAGCGTGGTAGGTTTGCAGTTGTGCCATACTTTCCATTTGGCTGTTATAAAATATAACGGCCTGAAACATTTCTAAACAAAGTTCATAGTCCGACATTTAATCCATTAATTTCTTCAAAATATAAAATAAGCAACTACCTTTCGTTTTGTTCCAGGTCGAGCCTCTCTCCCTGTTGTTGGGTCCTGGACAAGGTGCTCCAGGTTGGGTTTAAAAACCTGTAAAAGTTGTGCGCACATAGGCCCATCCTCTCCCTCCAACTGAGAAACTGATAGGAAAGAGTATTTGTACTGTAATGCTGTGGGACTGCTAGGCACTTCAAGAATTTCCACCACCTACAAGGAAACAAGAGAAAATATTTGGAAAAAAAAATGCATGTGCATGGGAATGAACATGTCTTTAAACAATAAAATGGCAGACAAAACTCACAATGTAGTACTGTGGGAGACGAGTGAGCTTGATGAAGAGTTTGTGCTTGGACAAGCTGCCGACTGGGTGATTGGCTGAATTGGAGAGGTGAAGGATGTCCGAGCAAACTGTGGGAAGGTGCTTTACGGACTGTCGACATCGCTGCTCCCCCAGCCAGAACCTAACCGGAAAGAATGAATGCCTCTCAGTCCTGCGCAGTGTTCATAATTTATTACATTCAGTAAATAAAGATTGACTTAGTTTATATGAACTTACTTGAGCTGCTGAAGCCAAGAGAGAATGCGCTTCATATCGTCATTGACCGTCTTTTCAATGTCGTCCAGCATGGACTGGTCTATAGAGAGAACAAACCAGGATTTATGGTTCAGAGACTGAAGAAAGCTAATAAATCACAATTATAGATAAATGTGCAGCCAAAGCTTTAAACACAATCAGATGAAAGTTGACAGAAAAAAAGATCACCAATGGAAAGAGTTGCATTTTAAATTAAACTAGTCAAATTGTACTTAAAACAAAAAAAAGCATAATTTACTAAAAGCTTGTTTTAAAATACAACACTAATGCAGAACTGGTATAAGAATCAGGCAAAAGACAACAAACACAAAAAATACAGGCCCCCAAAAAAGGAGTTAACATTTGTTGCTGCTTACCTAATCCATAGAGCATGGGTTGAAACATGCCAGAATGAAGATCTACAAAAATGTGCAGGCACTCTGAGCGACCACATGGCTCAAGTATCGGAACGACCAACGTGGGCAAAGCTGTCTCAATGAATGCTGGGGACACAAATACAGTAAAAGAAGCAAGTATTTAACACTAAATATGACTGGAAAACGCACACTGGGACAAGTCAAGACTGAAACTAGTAAAATCTGTGATTTAGAAAGATCTTCATGTTCCCCAATACTTTTTAGTAAATACTCAAGTGATGTGAGAGGGAGAGGGGTGGAGGGAGAACTTGGAACCTTATTACATCTGGCATAAAACAAACACAACAGAAATGTTCTGGGATTTAATGACTCTGTCAAGTAGAAACAAAGATTAAATACATACAGTTATCACTGGGATTGCTGGTCTTTAAAATGGCCTTGAGTTCCTGCAGCTTCTGATGGGCGCGGGCATGAACACTGTCAATCAGCAGCTTCTCCACTGAGAGATGATCAATCTGAAGTCAGAAGAGAGAGGGAAAAAAAAAACAAAACAAAAAAAAAAATAAACAACTTAGTTGCAGCTGTAATTTAAATGCAAAGAAAATTCTAATGGTCTAAATGTTGCATTATATTAGGAACAGAAATCATTTTCATTTTTAATTTCACCTTCATTGCTCGCTCCATTAACTTTGAGTCGCAGGCAGGGAGAGCAGGCTCATGAGATATTTGCAATGGCTTAGATCCATCTGATTCATCAATCTTGATTGTGACTTTATGCACTGATGCTGTGCCTGTTTTTCTACCCAAAACCTGTTGGCTGTAAAGATGAAACAAATAAAAGAAATTTGGTCTCATTTTTTTAACGTTTCTTCATTTAACATTGTTTTTTTTTCCCCGTCTGAAAGTGTAGAAGCCTTACTTCCAGACGGAAAGCGTGAGGTATTTTGCCGGAACATATTTTTCCTCCTGCACCAGGTCTCCCCAGCGCTCTCTGATCAGCATCAGTGTCTGAGAATGGAGGACCTCGAGCTGCAGCGACAGACAAAATGAATCTGGATACGGCGCAGTTAAAGAAAGCACGGCATGAGGGAAATTACAGATCAAGGTAGACGGTTGACTATTTTACTTACTGCAGCATTAACATTCAAAACACACACACCCACACATCCTTCAAGATGTAGATTATTAGTTAAAGGGCTGCTTGTGCCTCACACAGACTGCTCTTTGACGTGGCGGTGGGTGAAAGCCAGTGCAGAGATGTACTGATTAGCATTGTGATTAGCGCAGTCTTGCTCAACTCGCATGCTTGATGAAGTCTTTAAGAGTTTGACGATTGCATAAATGCTGATACCTGGTTTTTTCTATTGCTGCTTGAAAGATGCATTTTAACAGAAACTAATGTCAAGATTTTGTACGCTACAGCACTGCTGTTGCACGCAAATGTTTGGCTAAATATACGTCGAAGCTCTGTAATTGACAGAAAATGTAATTTAGCCGTATTTCATAAACATGCTGACAGGTGTGGAAGCACACATCTCTTAAGTCGTTTGAAGAAAAAGAAAAAAAAAAACACCTCAGATGACCAATGCTTGCAGGAACAGTGCCGCTCTTTCTTTGCCGTTAACAAAAAGCTGATTTGTTATTTAAGAATTAATGAAAGGGTGCTAGGCAGGATGCATTACTGCAGCTGGGATTCTCATTGGAATTCTACACTTGTCTGCTTGATCAGTCAATACCCTATATGCTTCAACACACACACACTACTGCAGAGGTCAGAGCAGAACTGGACAAAACCTAAACCGTTGCACAAAAGCCATGTATGAAGTGCATTTAAAACTGATTTTTATTGCATCAGTTTTAAAGCAGAGATTCAAAGCTTCATCTAAATTTATGGACGATTGTCTACAGGGCTAGGCATTAAAGATGGACTGAAACTGTTAGAAAATGGAAGCAGAAATACATTCTGTGAATACCAATTTATTTCCCCTGGTTTCTTCACATACATCCAGACCAGGAAACACCCTGAAAATGTTTGTCTCGATGAGCAAACACAGAAACATTTAAAAGGATACGCAGGCAGTTGTACATGTCCTGTAGGGGTTTTTCATCTGCACAAAGTCGAGCCTGGACCAACTCGTGGATGAAGTTCACCTGCAAACTGTGGACCAGTGCTCGTCCATCTGTTCATAAGCAATGGAAGTAAAAAAAAAAAAAAAAAAAAAAAAAGAGGAAATCACCAATCACATTTTGGCCACACTATGGACATTACTCATAAAAAATACTCAGAATTAGCTTCCTCACCTCCAGTTTCTTTGTCTTCCACTAGAATTTCCAACTTCAACAGCCGCCAGGGAATGTCGGGATCATCTCCCATTACTGTCAGAGTGGCCTCAAACTCTCCCTCCACCCGAAACTTAACACGACCATTAGCTAAAGAATATACAAATAAGCAAGATAAATAATAATAATTAAAATGACAAATAAAAAATAAAAAAATCAACAGTAGGCGGTTAAAATTCAAGACCTTTACACAAACTACTTACCAACTGTGAGATTTGCCAGCTGTGGAGGCAAGTCAGTGGTGACGAGGCGATGTCGTAGAATCTGATTAAGCTGGTTTAAAGTGGTCTGCTTCTCCGTTTTAGTGATTGGGTCGGGAGGTATTATTTTATCCTGAACAAAGACAGAAAAAAATAAATGAGTATTATTTCATTTATTCATTGGCTAAATATACGTTGAAGCCCTGTAATTGACAGAGTATTGTCTGTTCCGACAGACAAGTCAGAATATTTAAATCTGTATCTTCTTTTTATCCAGCTTTAACAGGGAAAGAAAAGTTAAGGTTTAAGACTTACACGTATGCAAGTAGGCAGGCGTGGGTATGACCCTGTCGTCAAGACGTCGATGGCAAAGGGGATGGCGAAGCTGGGTAAGCGAGCGTGCACGAGGGCGTCCCGAGCCAGCAGAGCCAGTCTGTCGGCTGTGTCCACAAACAAGATGGCCTGCTGATCCAGGAAGCTGGAGATCATCTGTCACAACACAACCCAAGTCAGAGAGGTACGGTCAGCTAAACGTTTGTGCTTCTGTTGACAGACCACGCAACGTACAGCGAGAGGATTTTATTAAATGCAACGTACCGCACACTTCTCAACTTTTCCCGCATTGCTTGCCCACTTAACCAGGGCCAGGAGACGTACAAACAGCTGTCTGGTGCGACTTGCAAACTGGACGATCTCGATTTTCCTTTATGAAAAAGAAATTTAAGAAATGTTAAATGAAAAATGTCCCTTTAAAAAGTTGTGCATCTCTTATTTAATAAATAAGAGGAAATATTTGAAAACAAACATACCGCTCCATATCAGTTTTTCGGGGGAGCCTGCAAAACAAACATCAATTTTAAATTAAGCCATATTTACATCACAGCATTAACACATCTTCTACCCTAAAAACTTATAGCATGCCCTGCTCTTTATGATTTTAGCTGTATTTTTGTGAACAATGGTATAAGACACTTGTTTTGTTTTATAGCGCTTAAAGATGGTTTGCAATTGTGTTTTTGCTTTTCTTCTTCCACAAACTTTGTCATAGAATGACTCAAGGCTTTTGACTGATTGCTTGACTCTGTTGACTCCTCCAACCCCTGATGGATCAAAGCCGCAGTTAAACATGACAATAATCCATACCCATAAATGTAGTCAATTCTATATTCTGTTTGTACCAGTTGAAGTGGTTTGACACTTTGACACATTGTCATTTATTCTCCGAACACCAGAGTAAATGGTATTCACGTTTACTCTGAACTGTTAGTACTTTAGCTTACTCAAACAATTTATCTCTTTCTTTGTGACTGCCAAAGATTTTCTCTCTGGCATTGACTAACTCTAGGAACTCTTTCAGTTTTAACAGTCTGATTGTCATGATGATATTTCAGCTGAATTTGCGGCGACGGACCAGCACAGTAACCTTCTGTCAGGTTACTGACAGAAGGTCAGTAACCTTCTGTTACTGACCTTCTGTAACAGAAGGTTACAGAAGGTAACCTTCTGAAACCTTGTAAGTGCACAAGTTCAAGTTGTGCACTTACAACTTGAATTGTTGTAAGTGCACAACAATTCAGACATGCATCATTACATGGTATTACTTTCTCTGGCACTTTATTAAGAAGAACTTTAAGTCTAGGAAATTATTTTAAAAAATAAATTTTATATATATATATATATATATATATATATATATATATATATATATAGTGGCTTTGAATGCATTTAAAACCTTTGTATACACTTGGGTAAAAAAAAGCACAAATATGACGTATTCTTAACATGCAAATAAGAAGAATAAAGAAATATGAAAGCAATGTGCTATGGGTTGCCTTATGTGATGAAACCCGGGTAATGTGAGTCTGGGAGCTTGTAAGTGACAGGGTCTCAAATAAGAAACTGATTTTGGGTAAACAGCACAACAACAAAGGAAGCCTGACATTTTTTTTTTTTTAAGGAAACTAACTACATGAACAATAAATTTTACTGTTTTGGGTAGTGGATTTAACAACATTGTATTTACTAGTAAACTTCTGATCACTGATTATGAAGCGGTAGTGGCAAGTTATTTATTTGTACCAACCTTAAGAAAGCAATCACTTTATATTGAGTTATTTTTTTTTTAATATAACAAAATTGTATGGCGGTCATAGTGATTGTTTGAAGGTAATAAAACAACAAGAGTTTATGTTACAGCTCTGAAGTTCTCTTAAGTTTACAAGCGTTAGCCTCTTAGCCCGCCTGTGGGCCTGCTAAGCTAATTGCTACTTACAGCTCAGCCAGCAGGGTAATTTCATGGTAAGTCCGCTGGAGAAGAAATTCAATAAGCAAGCTTAGTTTGACGCCTTGTGTAGCTGGGGTCCCGGGAGGTGGTGGCTGTGGACCCGAGACAACGGGACCTCCGAGCGGGACGAGCGGCCCATCTGACCCAATCTGCACCGGAGCCATTTTAAAAATTGACGGTAGAGGCTAGTTAGCTTCTCCGCTGTCCAAACAGCCAGACAACGGGCAACTCTCGGCTAGTGGTGGTCCGCTCCTCCTCAAAAGACACTTTCCTCGTATTCTCACACCATTTCTTCAATGAGAAGAGCAGCGCCGCAATGACTTAGTCACTTCTGTAAACAACAAAAAGTCAGCTAATGCTTAATTTAGTAAGTCATTGCGGAGAAGATTTTCAATGCTGCTTGGCCGCCATCTTTGATATCGGGATAATTAGCATACAAGTGGGAGAGACAGAAAACCCAGACAGGACTTTTTAGGACTTTTTAAAGAGCGAGACTCAATAATATTCTGCAGCTTATGTGAATTTTTATTTTTTATTTTTTTTTTACCAGACTGGATGGCTTTGACAGCGAAAAAAAATGCTTACATCATGTTCACAATTCAGACTATTCCGACTTACAGGTAAGATGTTTGAGTGATTGTAACTTTGTTTGACAGCTTGACATGGTTTGTCATTTAAGCTATGCTTCTGAAATTGTTGCCCTAGAAACAAGTGACAGTGTACTACTGTAAATATATTGGCTCAAATATGTTTTATTAAGCTAATTCAGATAGTTCACATTAACTATAGTGTTGAAAATGTGAGGTGTGTATGTAGGAGAAAAAAAAAAATTAAGTTTCATCGCAAACCACCTTTATCAAGACAATGCTTTTTACTGCAGATTATTATAAGGTGTCAGTATCTTTATTAATATCCAATACACAAATTAAAATAATTTTCAAAACAATAAAACAATTTTTTTTTTATTTTAAAGTCAAAAATAAGGGACACATTTCATTAGTTGAAATGTTTGTTTTACATTAGTTGTAAAACTAATCTTTGTCATTTTAGGTTGCCAAAGAAATGATCCATCTCTAGTTCTAGTTATGTTTTTGAAAAAGGAATTTCATGAGAGATGAGTTTCAGATGAGTTTGGGAAAACTCACACGAGGAAGAGAAAACTACATTTCTATTCAATTCCCAGATCAAAAATAAGTGTTATCAATACATGAATGAGGAATAAAAAGTGTGATTAAACAAACATCAAATCACCTTGACCAGATGGTTAAAGCGAAAGGTGACGTTTTGTGTAAACCAGCAGTGTGCAGTTAAAACCTCGGACTGAAATCATTGTAATTAAGGACATGCTCTTCGTGTCATCAAGCATGCGATTTATGTACATGTTAAATGCTTGTGTATCATCCAAAAATTAAAAACCTAAGTTTTGATGGTTGATTCAGATGTGGCTCTTGCTGTGTAAAGTCTAATGCAAAAAAATAACATACATCAAGCATAGATAATATAAACAAGACCTTGGCCTCAAATTAATTTATATAAAAGTCCTAAAACTCATTGACATATCTTAAAATTTGGATTGAATTTTAACAAAACTTTACATGCATTCTGGTTTTATTTTGTTGAAAAATATGACTGTGATCATGTTAAATAATTTTTCCAAACCAAAATATTGACTTTTTATTACTCAGCAATAAAAGTACTGGTGTTAACAATAACAGGTGTCAATAACAGTGAAGGAGCGTCAGGGACTGAGGCTTCAACATAACTGTTCATCTAACTGAATCATTTGCTACATATATCTTTCTATTCACTCTTTGCTTCCATCATGTTTATACCCTTTCAAATAAGAGTCTCAATAACTCAAAAATCAATGTTTAAAAGATTGAAATCAGTTGCAGTCAGCCAAAAAACTGCAATCGGCGCAACTCTTGTGCAAAGCCTCAAGAGAACTATGGACTATGCAAATATGGAATATGGAATCCAATGCTTTGAGCTTTAGATTTTAAGCGGTGAACTTAAAATCTACCTATTGCAAAATTATTGACACTGGTAAAAATTTAGGAATACACTTACTTATTCAATGTCATCATGTTTTATTTAATTATAACCATGGTAAATATAATTGCTTATTATTTTTATTTTATTTATTGTACCATGCCACAATATACACTTCATATATGGTGTTGCTTCATGGTTTTATTTTCTTAAAAGGAAACAAAAAAATGTCGCTATCCTGTATGGCCACCCCGTCCGATAGGAGGCGTTATAGTGAAGTGCCACAGCTGTTCATTTGTTTCTGTCTCGTTTCAGTCAAGATCAGGAATGGATTTAACTGATGGAACTGGAGTCTCTGATCGGAATTGAGTGGGGTTTTATGCTCTTCCATTCAGCGGGTGTTGTGTTAAGCAGAGCTTGTCGGGGTTGTGATGCAAACCAGCTCATAGACATTGCCGGAGTGTTGGAGTTCACACGGCAGTCTGGTCTGTTTTACTAAGAAGCGTTTGTGTCGGACTGCGCTTCCGCCATGTTGAGCTGATTCAAGTTGTGAGTGACTACTGGGACTGAGGTGACAAGCCCCAGAACCGGACTAGATAGAGTTAGGGGGCTGTTACCGCGCCGGTGACGCAGGAAAAACACCCAGAAGCGGAGGAAAAAACGTAGGAATTAGATTTTTCTAGTAACAGGTTTGGTACCCTGCGAAACTGCCACTGATATAGGCCGCGTTTATGTAATATACGACGACACAATCGCTGGAGACTGGACGTATCCCGTGAATAGAGGGGAAGTCGTATCAAATTCCTGGTGAGTTGTTAGCTGCTTAGCACAGTATGTTGACTGCTGATTGTTAGCCAGCTACTGTTAGCGTCAGCTGGTGCTGTGTGCAAGGTAACGTTGCTGCATTTAGCGATACTTGTATTTCTCAATTGCTGGCATTGCTTTCTCTAGTGGCTACCAAATTACTGAATGTGTCAACGTAAATAGAATTTAATTTACGGCCATAGGAATGTGTCTCCAAATTCACTGAGTTAAGGCTAACGTTAGCTACCCGCAAAAGGACCTCGATACTGTCTACATTCTGATAAGAAACATTTCCTTTAAACGTCCCGTGTTTACAAGTTAGCGGCATGAACATGCAACCAATTCTTGTTTAAATAATGCACTTCGCGATTGCTTTCTGGAAGAAATGCTACTATTTACATGAATTGCCTGCAAACCCACCAGTATGTTATATTTTTGAATGTTTTACCCTTGTTCTAACTTTAGGAATACGTATCAGAACACTGTTGGATTTCAGGAAATAGACGCCTCCCCTGTCATCCTTTGCAAAGATAGCTAGCTAACTTATTCGTAATGTTGAAATGTTTTCAGACTGACGATAAATCAGCTGCATTTTATTGCTTGAATCCCAGCATATATAGTCATGTCAATAATCTGCCAAATTATTTTTATTCAAATATGTTTACTCGCTAGCTAACAGTTGGCTAACATTAACTGTCTAGATTGGCTCCTGTTAGCACGGCCGTCGCTCATTGCAAATGGCGATCTCGTTACATAGTTAGTCAGCAAGAACGGTGTGACAAGTGATTGTTTGTAACCAGAAATCTCATCTTTGAAGAAGCTTTGGGTATGTGTTCAGGATCGTCCGTTTTTGAAGTACATATTTGCAGGGCGAGTGTTTCGTCAAAGGCCCAAACGGACGCCGAGGCCTGAATATGTGACAGCGCAGTGGGCTTTGGACGGTAAGGCCTTCACCGCCTCAAAGCTCTGCTGTCTGGGCGGATCGCCTTCCAGCCAAACCGAACCACAGGAACCGGCGTGAACAACCAAAAACTACCAAGTGTCAATGCTTGGTCGTTGCACTGCTAATTACATAATGTTGCTGCGTACTTGTCAAACTTTTCGATCGCTTAGTTTTGAGGAAACTCGACGAGAAACATGCTAATTTTATTCGACCGATTTATCCATCAACAAGATGCCTGGAAATAACTTGAGTTCTAATATTTAAAAGCCGGGCTTGCACCTTGTCTTATGATCTAAATTCTTCAGAATGTATGTTTGCGTTGCATAAATAACAGGTTTCATCCTGTTTCAAAGATGACTTTTTCTTTATTGAGGTTAGAGGTTTATTTTTGAACTGTAATATTCATTTCCAACCCCTGAAACAAGTAAGAAAAAAAAAAAACATATATCAAAGACAATGTGTAGTTGGTGTATACAATTGGGCAACACATCTCTCCACTGGTCTCATGAACTTTTGTGCTTGCTTCATTTTTACTTGGAAATGCACAGCGTAAGCATTTCCATATACCTTTTCATTCAGACAGCGGAATAGAAGCACTTTTTGAAGCTTGAAAAAAAAATATTAGTTGATCCAATCCTGTGCAGTGAACTGGAAGCAAGGATGACAAATTGCTTTGTTTGTATTGACATTTATTAGCATCTGGACAATTCGGCCCTCATCCTCATTTCATATCAATTGTTGCCATTTGGCCCCCACATAGCTCAATTTCATTCCTGTAAGTATAATATTTTGTTGTCATGTACTTTCACCATTTTTTTTAATCAGTCAATGTTTTCTTGTGGATAAGTATTTCACTGACTGGTTGAGATAAATATAGAAATGTCCCGATCCTCCGTCCAATTGAACCTATTTTTGTATTATTTTTGGAAGACCTTTTATTACCCTCTTCCTCTATTTATTTTGGTTCTGAGCCAATATATACAAGTTGACGTTTATAAAATACAAGACTTTGAACCCTAATCAAACCACAATAAATCTTTTTAGTAGTAATCTTTTGCTAGTTGCTATTTATTGAATCTGACTACATTTCCTTAACAAGGACTTTAAGTTGACAACTATCTAGTTTTTAGAAACACTTGCATAGTTAAATAATGTACTGCATAACATTTAAGTATTACCCGAACCCCACTGTGTGTGATGTAGAAAAAAAACGAACTACATATACACTCGCATAATGCCGTAGATCAGCAAGTAACTTTTTCGAGTCACCCACTCTGACATAAGTTCTATAATATTTTTGACACATTTGGAAATCTGTTGTTGCATTATTTTAAAATGTTAGTAAAAACATTTGCCACAAGTAGGAGAAATATGTTTGAAATGGCAGAAAGCAGATCAGGTCACTAAATTTGACTGGGCACAAAATATCCTTGTTGTAACTGCTTAATCAAACGTATTTCTGCTTTTTGTTTCACTTTTATAAGGAATTAAACACAAACTGTGTTTTCTTTGTGCCATAAAATCATCTCTTGCTCAGGAGGTTGTAAAATACTAATAACTTTTAAAAATACATAGAAACTCTCCAGATTTTGTCTTGAGGCTCTCCAAAGTGGGGGACAGACTCTCTGTCTCTACAGTACACTCAACTCGCACTGAAGGTGCTGAAGCAAAGGCCATTTTACACCTGGATAGTATTTTTTCTAGTTTTACAGAAACACTATAAAATATTGTTTCAGCGAATACTTTTTCAAAGTACAATATAACTCTTGTTAATAAAAGGTGAGAGGGTTATATTTTTCTAGCTTCTCTTTATAAGTTTTGAGTTTGTTTACTTGTTAGTATTTAATATGTGTCAGCACCTTCATTCTGATTTCGCAGTCTTTTCTGTTTTTGCATTCGTGAGTTGATCTGATAAACTCTTGGTATTCCTGGCCAGAATGTTCAGCTGAGCAGAGGCCGTGTGATGAATGGACATAATGACACTCTGTCACATGGGTTTTTGTTGATATTAGATTAATTAACTTAAAACTGATGAACATTTTAGAACTGTCCTTCCTCTTCATAAAGACTGTATTCTGGTAGCGTTGAGTGATGTAGTCAAAAGGAAGTTAAAAATCAGAATTTCTGACCAGGTGTTCAAGTGTGAAAGGTCGATTATTTCCCCTTTTTTAAATTAATTTATTTATTTTTTATACATGATTTGGTTTATTTTCCCTGGAGTGTGTGTGCACAGTCATCCTATGCAGCAGGGAAATATTTGGTAGGAAGCCTGTGGGGTTTCTGTTCTTTCATGCTGTTTCACTTAAGCAATGCTCAAAGATTTCAGTACTCACTTCAGTCAGCACATGCAAATGACAGCTGTTGGTCAATAACAGGGCACAGATTATCTCCGACTCTCTCCTTTCACATGGAAAGAAGTTAAATCCCGTTCAAAATTTTAAGTATTCACAATGTTTAACCCAGATTATGGTAATGTGAGGTTACAAACTCGTTTAAAAGAAACAAGTGTATGTACTTTTCTCAGAATGTTTGTGTCCTGTGGTTGTGTGTTATGTCTTAAAGTTTTGCAGTGAGTTTTGACTCTTTCAGTATTACTTTCATTTACTTCCTCAGCTCGTGTTTCCTGATATGCAATTATGTTAATTATTTTGAATTCTTTCCACGTTTCAGATTGAAGACAACATGAAATGAAGTGTCTCTTATCAGACATGCTTCAGTATGTCTTATTGTATGATTTGAAGTGTTTCAGGGTATCTTGCCTTGAATTTATTTTTGGTGTAGCACAGAATAATTGATCACTCTAACATGCATGTTTTAGTAGAAAGCTGAAATGCAAGAATAACATTAACGGTGTACCAGATATCTTAAGTTTGGTTTAGTCCAGTTATTTTTCAAACTGGAGCTGAAATTCAAGTGTTGTGCAAAGTTTTCTGGTACGATATCAAAGGACCTGTGAAAGATTCAAGATGAAAGATGCACTGACTTAGCAAAAAATATTTTCAACTGCATAACAACAATATTCTTGACACAAACAAGAACCTCTTATGTCTTGGAATCTGAATGGATATCATTTATGTTTTTCATCCAACTTTCATTCAAACTAGCTTCTACAAAAAGGACATTAAGGGAGTTCAATCTATAAAATTGTAAGGGTCCACAGAAGCACTCTGTTTTTATCTAAAAATAAAACTGAAGAGAAAAAACTCAGCTCTTCTGTAAGGATGGAGCCATACTTTTATTATGTTTGAAAGATAATGTCCATGTAAAATGTCTTCAGTCACATCATTGACCTTTAGTCATATGCTCTCTACCCAGTCTTGGGTTTTCACTAGCAGAGGTCGGTGATATGGTAATGTTGCGTCGTAAAGGATTTGAATAAGCGAACAATCTGCTATAAAATGTGATCAAGATCTCCTCAGTTTTAACTTCCTGCACTTTGGCAACTAATACCTATCCAAGTTGACAAAACGTGTACAGGTTAGTTTACTTACCTATACAAGTAAGTAAACTAACTTACTTTACTTGTATATGTACTTATTAACTAACTTACTGAGTTGGTTAGTAATGCTCACTTAGCTAAGAGATGAAATGCTCTGTAGTGTTTTTCATTAAAAGTGATATTTTTACTCAGAGAACCTGTGATTAAAATAGAGATTGTGTCAGTCATATTCTTCAACCCCAGATGAGAGAGAAAGACATTGTACCCGACTACTTTTGGGTTGCTTTTGTTTTTCGTCGATAAAAGTACAATAAAATCTCTTTACTTTGGGCTGCCAGGATCTTGACCTTTGATCCTTTTCCGTTCACCAGGTTATGCAATGGTCTCAGCGGTACACCCAGATCTCCAGGTGCTTGCGACCCTCTCTCGTGTGTTCGGGCTCTCTTCCCTCCGCTGTACAGCTGAGGTGGCTGTGATTTCCCTCCTGGCCAGCGCTCCCTAAGAGGCCAAGATTGCCAAGATCTGCCCTGTGGCGAGCATGACGGCCACCACGCGTGGCTCTCCGGTGGGGGGCAACGACAGTCAGGGCCAGGGCCAGGCACCTGATGCTCAGAGCCAACCCCCACTGCCACAGAACCAGGTCGGTAAACCTCAAACTTCGTATGTCAAGATTTAGTCTCATTTTCAGTCTAGCTTAGTATTTTTATTTATTTTATTTATTTATTTCATTTTAAATCAGTTTTGCTCCCACCTAGCAACACAAAGATGCCAGTTGGGACCTAAAAGGATGGGGGGGTGGAAGAGAACGGAAAAGAGTGAGAGTAAAAAGGAGGCAATGAATGAATAGAGACTCCAGAGTGATGGGGTGTGTGTGTGTGTGCACATGCAGGCCTGTGGTGGTTAGAGATGAGCTGTGTTGAGATGTGAGAGGCAAGCTGCCTATGTAGGTCAACCAAGCAGAAGGAGCCTTAACCATACTCCCCCACACTTTATATTTCTCAGATATGGATCCCACTCAACAATGCGTATCATTCTTTTCCTCTCAATGCACAGCTTCTCATTATCATTTAGATATAAAAGAAAAGGAAAATCCCTTCGCCCTTGCTTCTTTGAGATGTTTCTTCAGATCATTTAAGTTTGACGACCCTGGGATTCTCCCACATGCTAATTGATACATTTCTACTGTGAATGCATTATCCCTGCATTTGTTTTTTTTTGTTTTTTTTGTGCGTCAGCGGGGATAAATGAGCATCGGTGTGTTTTGCGAACACTAAAGGTATGATGAATTGACAAGTATTGTTAGAATGGCTTATTTTAGGAAAAACACCTGTGTCTTTGTACGTGTGTGTTTGTTCAGCTACTCACCAGAACAATAGAAACCGTACCACAAAGCCTGTATAGGACCTGTCTTTTACTGGCTCACAGCTCTATAGGATCTGGATGGACTTTTTATTTCTGTGCAGGTGTGTAGAGCAGAAAAGTTTATAATCATGTAATAAAGCCAGAAGGACTATATTTGTGTTAGTAAAATATTTAAAGAAATAAGTAAGAGAGAATGATTTGTTTAAAGATCATGACACACATTAAAAATAATTGTACTTAAGTTAGAGGGATTCAGAGGGATTGTTGTGAGGAGTTAAAACTTACATTTTTGAAAAAGATGTGTAAAACTCCTTTGCTAAACACAAGAAGGTTTGATTTTGTTTTACAACGTTGTCTACAGACTGAATTGTAATTCATTTCCTGTATATTTTAGGAAATATACAGGAAAGATTCTGTTTTGATTTTGATGATACTGTAAAAAAAAAAAAAAAAAAAGTGAAGGTATAAAAAGCTCATGCTTCCACCTACACTTTTTTCAGTGCACACTTAGGATGCTTGCCATTAACAGAAATTTAAATATCTATTTTTGTAGTATTGTCTTTTTTCAGTATTGTGATTTTTTTTTCTTTTTTTTTTCTTTCTTTCTTTTTTTGACTTGGGTATGGAAAAATAAAAAATTATCAAAACAAATAAATATATCTAAAAATGCAGAATAGTCACTTTTTTTAAATTTTATTTTATTTTTTTTTATCAGTTAACCAAAAAGCTACACGGTTAAAAGAAAATATCTTGTTTTCTTTCTATGTCAAACCTGAATTGGTATAAACTCACTGCTACCGAGTTCATATCTTGAGACTAAGCCTTTCAGGTTTAATTATTTACGCCATTTAACAGATTAAAAAACCCTATTCATAGAGAAATCAAGCTGAAAGTTGAGCCACAACATTTTGCTGCACTTTTGAATTCAATCAATCCTGTGGCCTTGCATTGTTGGATTGAGATTTACTGCAGTAGTTGACACATGTTTCAGCACCAAAGATGCTAATTAGAAAGGGAGGAGGAGATGGAAAAAGATGGATGTATTGCATCTGATGGCATAATTGCAATATTTGATACTGTAGCTGCTGTCTTTGCTACTTGAAGTATTATTCTGTTTGTCTTCCACTGCTTTCCCACCTGCATTTAAAAGCTCCTTCAAATTTATTATCACCTATTTATTTATCTCCAGACTTCATCTCCTAATTCATCTAACGAGAACTCCCCCGTGAGCCCTCCAGATGAGCAGGGCCAGGGCGAAGGCCCCCCTCAGCTGGAAGAGGAAGAGCCTGCTTTTCCTCACACTGACTTGGCGAAGCTTGATGACATGATTAACAGGTATCTGCTCGTCTGCCAGCTCTGATTTAGTGGAGTCAGTCCACCCCTGTCCTGCTCTGCATTGTTACAAATGAAAAATGTTTTACTGCTGTTTTTTTAAAATATCTTTCATTTAATGCCCTGTTGCTTTTAATTCAGTATGCAATTTAAATATCTTAAAATATTTTTATCCATGTCAGCAAATTCAAATTGACTGTTACTGGTTTCTTTTAAAGAAGTTTAAGTTGTTCACGCGCTCGATGGGAAAACACTTCTCAATGACTTGGCATTTAAGGAGCTTGGGATGCAGCTGAACAATATTTATGGCATGGTTATACATGTTTTACACATTACTTTGGTATTGTAATGTGATTTATCTTTCTTTAATATATCTCAGGCCTCGATGGGTGGTTCCAGTTTTGCCAAAAGGAGAGTTGGAAGTCCTCTTGGAAGCTGCTATAGACCTGAGTAAAAAAGGTAGGAAAGTGCAGCTTGTTCTTTTTAGTCAATGCTTTGTGGCATTAACGTCCAGCTGACATTTCTTTCAAATTAATTTAAGATGTGAGAGAGTACAGATTTTATTTCTTAATTTCTTAGTGAAACGTAAAGATTTAAATAGTATATGCGACGACTGTTTTCATATTGATATTTTTTCTATTACTGTTTGTTAGACAAATGATGTTGGCAGTTCTGTTACAAGTTTGTGTTTATACACAAAGTTGTTGGCCAGCCATGATACTTTACCGGTTTTCCTAAAGAAAATAGTGAATTAGCACCACACTTTGAAATTAAAAATTAATTGTACTTGATGGCTCAAATATAAAAATCCTTTCGGAAATGTTCTTTGACCTACTTTTTGTTTGTTTTTCTTTGTTGTTTTTTTTTAAATCGGGCTGTAAAGATAGTGATGTGTATATATATATATTTTTTTTTATTATTATTTTTTTTTTTACCATAAGGCAAACTCCTTATGTGGAAACATACACTTTTTTTTCTTGTATATACATTTACACTTTAGAACTACTGGCATTATAGAAGTATTGTATATAAATAAGTCTGACGTCAACTATATTCTTGAGGCAAACAAACTCTTACAAGGGCACAAATATCTCCAGTGTTCATGCTGTTCCTCTTTCTAAAGAAGTTTTTAACTTAAGCCCCCTGGTAACTTATCAGGTGAGTGAAATGTGTTATGTACCCAAAAGCAAACATCTAGGAACCTCCTTTCAGGGAAAAGAAAATGACACATTGAATACTTACTTTTTGCATTAAATCCAGCATCTCAGGTGGCTTGAACAGATATTCCCAACATTCCAACTTCTCTTTGTTTTCATGAGGCAACAAGTCAGTAGTAAATTTGTAGAATTTACTTTCTTTATCAATTAAAAAAATTCACAAACATTTTTAGGCATAACGTGACATCAGGATTGTATCATTAATGATATTAAAAAATATATTTTTCCCCCTCATATTTTAACTGTTAGACAAAGTAACAAAATCTTCATTCCAGTTCAACAGGCTCAATACTTTGGGTTCAAATGTATTTGTTCAAACTTTATTTTAATATTTTTAATTAAGTTAGTCTTTGAAGTACTTGATGAACTCAAATGTATCCCATTTTAAGGCAATTTTCATGAGGATTTACAGCCTTTGTTTCATTAAGATAACATTTTTACTTAGCTGAAATGACTTGAAGGTTTAAATCAAAAGCAAGTGCATAAAAAAAAAAAACATAGGAAAACTTGTTCCTTGGAATAAAAAAAGAGGTGAGATTACAGTAACTCACTGGCGGATCAGCCTTGACACGGCGTCTTTATGCTGCTGAAATGCCACTGGCTTTTCTTTAGTATGGAAAGTTTTTTGTGCAGATAAGAAAGATGCCGTTTTTACTCATCTCTTTCACTGAAAGCTTTCTGTGGAATATTAGAAAAGTATATTCAGAGTTCCCTAATACGCACGTTTGGTTCATGACCCTTTTTGTTTTTTTTTTTAAATTTGCTTTAACACATTATCTTTATTAAAAGCACATTATTTGCCAAGATCTACACAAAACTTCCTGAAGACCTTTGTACCCTGACATCTGTTTAAGCTGAATGTTTCATATGCCAAATTTTAACACTTGATATTAATGTTGTGAGTTGTCTCTTCTTGTTTTCCCCTCACAGGACTGGATGTGAAATGTGAGGCATGTCAGAGGTTTTTCCGGGACGGTCTAACCATTTCCTTCACAAAAATCCTGACAGATGAGGCAGTCAGTGGCTGGAAGTTTGAGATACATGTGAGTATTTATTGGGGCTCTACCTTTAAATAAATAATATTTTACATTTGAAAACAACTTCCCAAAATCAAGTTTTATGTTCAGTTGTTGAAGATCTAAGGGGATAAGAGGCAGCACGAGGAGCGATCAATAATGTTATTGCTAGAAATAGGCGAGGTTGGCTTTTGTTTTGGGAAGATTGATTTCTGGAAACTCAAGGGACTTTGGGGGAAATGGTTTCTGTTCTTTGCTTTCGACTTTGGTCAAAACAATGTTGACTTTTCATTTGAATGCATGTTGGCTCTTAATTTGTATCTTTTAATACATTTCTTGTTGCTTGTGCACTACCTCAATGACTAAAAACGGGTAAAAACTGTTTGTACTTTTAGTAAAAAATTTAAAGGTGAATATCTGCTTTCTTCACACACATTAATTAGTCATAATCAATGTAGAAAGGACAGTGTATTGGCATTTTAATGACTATTAGCATACATCCTGGCTCTTGTTGAATCCAAATTTTCCTAACAAAATGTCTTCGATAAAGATAAATGATTTGAGTTACGTTCAAATCATTCTAACATTGTCCATCTTAACGTTTAATTTCTTTCCCTGTTTCTGTCTCTCAGAGGTGTATCATTAATAACACACACCGATTGGTGGAGTTGTGTGTGGCCAAGCTGTCTCAGGACTGGTTCCCGCTACTGGAGTTGCTGGCCATGGCCCTCAATCCCCACTGCAAGTTCCACATTTATAACGGCACACGGCCTTCTGAGACCGTCCCCGCTGGAGCGCAGCTGGCCGACGATGAGCTCTACGCTCGTCCGCCTGACCCGAGATCTCCCAAGGTGAAATTCGATGACTTTTGAATTAAAAAAAAAAATGTTAAAAAGCCATACTTGGCCAAATATTGCTTTGTGTTTTTTAAAAATTTAAAACCTTCCTTTTTTTTAAATTTTTTTTAAAGAATTGTCCAAAAATGTAGCCTTTTTCTTCCTCTGCTGGGTAATTGGGTCTACTTTAGCTATCTGAGCCTGAAGTTGTAAACTGGCATGACTAAGAGCCCTCATTAAAAATATATGAAAAAAAAATCTATGTTTATTTAAGTAAATAAAAACAACAGTCCCTCTGCAAGACCTTGAACCTAATCTTAGACTAATTCTTGTAACACTGTGAAACAATTTGGAAACATCAGGGAGTAGAAATTCTCAAGTGAAAAGTGGATGAATGTAGCGTGGGCTCAGGGTCATTGTGAACAGCACTGCAGCACTGCTCGCCTGTCTGCCTCTATTGGCACAGAGCCCATCACTATGCTGAGCTCTGCCTATAATGCTGTTAGTCTCTATACAGTTGTTTTTAATCAGATTATTTAAAAAAAAAAAAAGTCTTGCGAGATTAAAATGATATTGGCATATTTTTCTGGACGCTTTCTTTGCAGTTTGGATTAACTGGAAACGTAAGTGAAATAATTAGAGGAAGTTGTTGATCAGAAACGCCTAATTAGGTCTCAAATTGCCAAATAATGACTCTGGATAAAGCAACCTGTAAGATTAACGGTGTGTTTTCTGTCCACAGGGCTGGCTGGTCGATTTAATAAACAAATTTGGCACGTTAAACGGGTTTCAAATTTTGCACGACCGCTTCATGAGCGGCCAAGCACTGAACGTCCAGATCATTGCTGCACTTATCAAGTGAGAATCAGCAACACCACAGTTATTTCTTCAAAAACATTTCCAAGTGTCAATTTTTGATGTGACTTGATGTCCCGTTTTGTGTTGCAGGCCTTTTGGCCAGTGTTATGAGTTCCTCACATTGAACACAGTAAAGAAGTACTTCCTTCCGGTCATCGAGATGGTTCCCCAGTTTCTAGAGAACCTCACAGATGAGGAGCTCAAGAAAGAGGCCAAGAATGAAGCCAAAAACGACGCACTGTCGATGATAATCAAGTCTCTGAAGAATCTGGCTTCTCGTGTACCAGGCCAGGAGGAGACGGTGAAGAATTTAGAGATTTTTAGGTTAAAAATGATTCTTAGGTGGGTATTGGAGTCTCTTTCAAGCTCGACTGTTTCCATCGTACATCTTCAGAGTGATCACACGGGAATTGGATTTTGCTTCTTTCAACAGGTTATTACAAATTTCTTCTTTTAACGGCAAAATGAATGCACTAAACGAAGTTAACAAGGTGATCTCCAGCGTCTCCTACTACACTCATCGGCATAACCCTGAGGAGGAGGAGTGGCTGACCGCAGAGCGCATGGCGGTAAGCGCAGGCTTCAAAAGCACTACATTCGAGGCTGTGATTCCGTGAATTTTGCATCTATAAAATTAATTCTGCTCTTCCTGCATCAGGAATGGATCCAGCAAAACCACATCCTTTCGATTGTGCTGAGAGACAGTTTGCATCAGCCGCAGTATGTCGAGAAGCTGGAGAAGATCCTTCGCTTTGTTATAAAAGAGAAAGCTCTTACCATGCAGGACTTGGACAACATCTGGGCTGCACAGGTGCGCCACCTCTAAGCATGTTTTAGTTTTCTGTTTATTGTACACATCATGTTTAATAAGGTGATTCTACAATAAAGGAAAATACAAAAAAAATATTTAAAATGTTTTCCTCCAGCTTTACTGTTGAAAGAGGAAATTCATTATTATAATAGAAACTGAGGTAGCTTCACAATCTGTTTAGTAGAAGAGTTACTTTTACGCAGGGACTAAATTACATGATTAACACTTTAAGGTGACTTTAGAATCTTCTAAAGTCTATAAAAATTAAGCTGAAAGCTCAAAAAGATGAGATATGGCAACTTTGTTTTGTTCAGGTCAAAGCTGCTATTAGTTGCTGAAAGTGTTGCAGTCTCTGCAGCAAGAAAGCATCCTATAGCTTCCATCATTTGTTCTTCCCCTGACTGCATTTTAAGCTCCCCAGTAATTCTGAAGCGGGCTGACTTTATCTTCTTCTGTCAGCAACATTTTCCTCACCAAAGACCATTCTTCACCACGAGCTGCTGGTGCTCAGGCCTGGTGCTTTTACACATCGGAAAAAGATGAGATTTAGTCATTTCCAATTGTAACCACTAACAAATTTCTTTGTGCTTCAGATTTTCCGTTTTTCTTTTTTTAAAAAAAATCTAAATTATGCAATTTGCTATGCAGATAATGACAGTAATGGAATAGGTTATAGTTAATTTTTTTCTGTAAATGCTGTCAGATTGGGAATGAAATAGATTTTCAGGTTTGTTGATTTTAGAAGTGCACCTAAATATTGAACTGTACACTAATCTTTGCAATTAATGTTGAAAAAAAAGAAGATAGTCTCAAGCAGTTAGACTTCACTATTAGACTTCACTACTAAAGTCTAACATTTGAATTGTTAGAACAATTTTGGGTTTGTTGAGGCAGATAAGATAATGTTACAATATTTCTGTATTGCTTATGTCTATGTGCAGGCTGGTAAGCATGAGGCTATTGTGAAGAATGTTCATGATCTGTTGGCCAAGCTGGCCTGGGACTTCTCACCCGAGCAGCTCGATCATCTTTTCGACTGCTTCAAGGTAAGAATAATATCGCAGAACATGTAAGTGTTGCGCTTCGTCTTTTTTTTTGTTGTTGTTGTTTTTAGTTCAGTCAAATTTAAATGCTTTGCTTCATAGCAGGTCATTGATGTGATAAAGCTTGACTAATGCTCTGCCGTTGCATATTCCTCTCCTGTTTTGCAGGCAAGCTGGACCAATGCTAGCAAGAAGCAGCGTGAAAAACTGCTCGAGCTAATCCGGCGCTTGGCCGAGGACGATAAGGATGGCGTCATGGCCCACAAGGTCCTCAACCTGCTCTGGAACCTGGCGCACAGCGACGACGTTCCTGTAGACATCATGGATCAGGCTCTTAGTGCTCACATCAAGATATTGGACTACAGCTGCTCACAAGTAACATTCACCTTTTTTTTGGTGAACGTAACAAATGGATGCTCACACAGTCGCTAAATATGGAGTGTGGTTTCTTTTCACCCACAGGACAGAGACACGCAAAAGATTCAGTGGATTGATCGCTTCATAGAAGAGCTTCGTACCAATGACAAGTGGGTTATCCCTGCCTTGAAGCAAATCAGGGAAATCTGCAGCCTCTTTGGAGAAGCTCCTCAGAATCTGAGGTAAACTTGGAATAGATTTCTATTTTTTGTTCTTCTAATTTATTTTGTTATATACAGAAAAAGATGCTTTCAGTTTTCACAAAATGCAACAGGTAAAACCAAACATTCACATTATTGGTTTTTATCACTGATGTAAGATGGCTGAGACACCTCAGTTTTGTACATGTTTCTGATGAAAGTGCCTCTACATTTTTTTTTCTTTCTTTTAGTAAAATGTCAGATTCTGACTGCAGTTAATCTTTATAAATAATGTAAGGCTTCACAGCTTTTGATTGCTACATTTCTGGCAATCGGATTGAATTCTAACATTATCTTGAGTAGCAACCCACTATGCCAGGATTTAACTTCTTACACAAATTAAACATTAGTCAGTTTTTTGTCTTTTACTTGTGTTGTTGAAGCTTTTTTTTTTTTTGAGAGCAGCAGTGGTCCAAAAGGGCAGAAGTAATTAAAGAAGCAATCATCATAAAGTTGGATGTTAGCTTATACTGTGCATCAGTCTTAATTGTTTTTGAAGTACTAAAACAGTATTTTAGTCACTGTAGAAACTATGTAGCAGACATGCTTGTTGTTTTTCCAGAAAGAAAATGCCAATTAACATACAAACGAACTTAGCGAGGTAAGTTTTTATGCCAATTCTAGGGTTCTCTCTGTTTCTTTTTTTGCGTCAAGCCTCACTTTCTCTTTGAGAAGTTTACAATGTAAACTACATCAAACGTAAATCTTTGCCACAAATCAGCTTAAACGGTTCTTTTCTGGGTTTCATCTCAAATGACTATTTGTACATTTATGTGTTGAAATTGGGGTTAATCAAAAACTCAAAAAGTTGTACTTAAGGTACATACCTCCATCTATTTTTTTATATATTTTTTTTCCTTCTACATAAAGTTTTTTTCAAGTTGTTGGTCATGTGAAGGTGCTTTCTCTCAAAATCATCCAGTCTGAAATTTCCCAGTGGAGGAGTTCGTGTTGAAGATAAACACTAAAACAAGTAATATGTTTTTATTAAGGGGAAGTCCCCAAAATTTCTTATCAGTTCTGTTCTAAAAGCATCAACTCATCATTGACTTGAAGGATCAGGTTTGATGACATGTTTAAATGGAAAATATGATTATTAAGTCAAAGAAAACAATGCATGTGTGCATTAGATTAGCTGGCAGCAAAGGTTCTCAGTTTAGTGAACCTTTAAGCTCAGTTTTGTCATAATCAAGCGTGAGCTGTAGTTCATGTAGATGGTAGTCGACACAGTTTTCTGCGGTTTATTAAAAAGTCCTTTGAGATGAAGCCCTACTATTCCTCCGGCCAGTTCCTTTCACTTCAAATCATTCAATGCAGCATATCGGGGAAATTTCATGCCTTGGATCCATGTTTTCAATTTCCTGAAATATCTCTCTTATTGCATTATTTGTGTCAAAGCTTTTATTTATAGAGCTGAAGTCACTGTGTGAATGCTGGAAAAACTGCACAACAGTTTGTGCAATTGAATAATAACCTGGGCGGGAAAAATACGTTCTCAAGTTTAGATTCCGATTGTATTTTAGAAACGATGTGACAACTGCCTGAATTAAAGGCTCGCTTATGTGGAAAAGAGGCAAGAAATTTTCTTTACCGATACAACCGCCCTTCTGGTTAAACACACAAAATATACACAAACATCTCCCAAAAGATATTTTCCTTTTGATACACACTGTACCAAATGAGAAATCAAGGTACATCAGGTTACACTTAAAGTTTTTAAACTCAATTCTATTGTTTCTCCATGTTTTCTGCCTTTCTCGCCTTTTGTTTGTCTCTGTACATCAAACACTCCTCCTCTTCCTGTTCCATTTTCAGTCAAACGCAGAGAAGCCCTCATGTGTTTTACCGCCATGACCTGATCAACCAGCTGCAGCACAACCACGCTCTGGTCACCCTGGTGGCTGAGAATCTCTCAGCCTACATGGAGACAATGAGGCAGCTGTCCAAAGGTAGCTAAAGACATCGATTTTGTAGTTGGAGAAAACCGATCCCATAGGACAAAATTTAAGTTAAGACTTTTGTCCTTTTTAAATTGTGGGCAAACGATTATTACAGACTTTAAAAATCTTTTAGCAATAGAAAATACAAAGTATTTATCTTTAAATAACCAGTCTTTTTTCTTGCTTGTGCAAGGTCCACATCTATTCCTTAATTTCTTAGTAGTCATTGTGGTTGATGTGTATTTGACTTCTTTGCTGCGTCCAAATTTACTTTGAATTACTTTGAACTAAACCAGGTTCAATACAAGAAGCATTTTTAAAGAAAGAATGACCTGAAGCCTGTTTTTATTGCCCAGAATTGACCAAATGTTCTATTTATCTTTTTCAATTTCATAAAACTATTTTTAAAACTGGATGTCTTGGCCCATGTAACGAAAAAATTTGGGACATCCCTGTTATAGGGTCTGCAGTCTGATTTGATGTCCGTTTGCTTTTTCAGAAGAGCAAGCAGAGTTTGACCCGCAAACAGTCAGACCGGGAAGCCGCTACAGTCACGTCCAAGAAGTACAGGAGCGGCTCAACTTTCTGAGGTGCGTCCTTTCCTTTCTTATGCCTAAAATTAAATTTTATCCGCTTAAAAACTGGGCTAACATACATAATCAAAAGAATTTATGCAAATTGCTAAAATTAGGCAGAGTTGGTTGCTAAAGGTTTGTTACAAAATTGATTGTGCAACCAATGTGTCTAATCAAGGACTGTTTTCTTCCGTCAAAAAGTTGTCGTTGATTTCAGCTTTCAGGGAATTGTTGCCCCTCTACAGCTTTTGTTTCTTCTTCCCAGGTTCCTATTAAAAGATGGCCAGCTGTGGCTGTGTGCTCCTCAGGCGAAGCAGATCTGGAAGTGTCTGGCTGAGAACGCTGTGTTTCTGTGCGACCGCGAGGCATGCTTCAAATGGTACAGCTTTACTCAGACCTTCTCGCTTTTGGCTTTTGCTGCATTTGTCAATTCTGGGCTTGTTTTTCCTCTCTCTCTTACTGCCCTTGTTTATTTCTGTTTAAAAGGTACTCAAAGCTGATGGGGGACGAGCCAGACCTAGACCCAGACATCAACAAGGACTTCTTTGAGAACAATGTGCTACAGTTGGATCCGTCGCTTCTGACGGAGAACGGCATGAAGTGCTTCGAGAGGTTCTTCAAGGCCGTCAACTGCAGGGAGGGCAAGCTGGTTGCGAAACGGAGGGCCTACATGATGGACGACCTGGAACTAATCGGCTTGGACTACCTGTGGAGGGTGAGGAGAGTAGCTGTAGCAATTACAGATGAATGCTTCTGCATTTACTTCTGTCAAATAACTGATTTATATTACAATTGTGTCAATGTTGGATCACCTTGGGCATCATTTCGGTCCCGAAAGCTAATGTTGAATGTCTGGTTTGACTAATTTCTGAAACTTTGAACCGATGTGAACTTGGAAGATGCTCTGCACAGTCCGCTCAGAAATAGTTTCAGTTCACTTTTATTTTCTTGTTTTAAAGCGTAGAAGCTGCCTAATTAGCTGAAAGAAATTCAAGGTTTACGATGGAAATGGTAGATTCTTGTTTTTACCCATAGAAACTGAATAATTATCGGAGTGGCAATCTACAATTCAAAATTCACATAATTAAGATTTAAACTCAAGTAGAGTAAATTCTGAAAAAAATAAAACTGTAAGTGATCTATCACAGGAAGATGGCCCTTCAACATTCAGAGGCTGCATACCGCAACATCGTTTGCTTCACGCTGTCCTGCAGGATTTTTCTCACAGTGCACAGTCATTTGAGTCTGTCACAGTTTATTTTTTACCGTTGAGTAGGAGCATTGGGACATTTCCAGGTCATAAGACGATGCTCTAAATGATATTGGGTTCACAAGGAGACAATAAGACAGCATTTGTTTTCGGCAACTCAGGGATCTTTTTGTTTATAGAGTATTTAAAAAAAAATCTATACATTTTAAAGTATCTGCAATCTGCACAATTATTTCAGAACAAGTTTGTGTGATCCACAAATAGAAGGTTTCTTGCTCGTCTGTCATTGGTTGTCCAAATGCTAAGACGCGGTCATTTTAAAATCTGAATAAATATTTCATTAAAATATTTTAAAGACTGAAAAGCAGCCTTTTAGTGTGGTGGCTACAAAATATATGCTAACTTTGGCATTATCAGCTATTTGTTTGCTAGTTTAAGTATTCCCAGTGTTTATAGTGCTTGTATCTTGTTTGTCACTGTAGGTTTTTGTTTCCTACCGAGTACCCATAATGCTTCCACACAAACAACTTCCAGGTGGTTGAGGTTTCTTCAGTGCTAAGTGTTGACAGCCGGCCCTATTAGCACTCGGTAGCAATCGACTCTCTCAACTAAAGAGCAGCTGCAATATTTTCTTGTAAATAAAAGTTTATTACAAGTATATGGGGCATCATCTTACAGCAATTACTTTCATATTTGAGACTCATAATAGCTTGCGCTTATTTCACCATAATCATTCGGACGGACTGTATCACAGTTTGATGGAGGTCCCGCTCCAACAAAATGTCGTGTTTAGTATTGTAACCTGCTGAGCCTTGAAATCTCTTCACTCTTAGTCAGTTGCACATGTGTGTATTCCAGGCAAAGATTTATTAATAGATTCTGCTTGACTTAATTTCTTGGTTCCCTTTTCTCATCCAGGTGGTGATTCAAGGAAGTGACGACATTGCAAACCGAGCCATAGACCTGCTGAAAGAAATCTACACCAATCTCGGACCAAAACTGCAAGTCAACCAGGTATGGATGCTACATCTTCGTACTAAGTGCAAATCAGCATTTAGAGCTCATAATGTTTGGTAGTTGGGTATTATTATTTATCCCCGGCCCCTCCCATTGCCTCTCTCGTCAGGTGGAGATTCATGAAGATTTCATCCAGTCTTGTTTTGACCGTCTGAAGGCGTCCTATGACACCCTGTGTGTGTTAGATGGAGACAAAGACAGCATTAACTGTGCTCGGCAGGAGGCCATCCGCATGGTGCGGGTTCTCACTGTGCTTAAGGAATACATTAACGAGTGTGACAGCGACTACCATGAGGAGAGGACTATACTGCCTATGTCGAGGTAAAATCATTAAATTGTTGTTTTATTCCGCTTCAACACGATGATGGTTCATATGTAGCTCTGGTTGGAAAATATTGAGAATACACACACACAAAGGTTTTTTGTTGTTGTTTTTTTTAACCTTGTGTTCAGCTTCTTGGGATAATTTTAAAATGTTGGATTGAAACCTTTTTGTCTCCTTTGTTGTGCAGAGCTTTCCGGGGCAAGCATATCACACTGATTGTCCGTTTCCCGAACCAAGGACGTCAGGTGGATGATTTAGACATCTGGTCACACACGAATGACACCATCGGTTCGGTCCGGCGGGGAATCCTAAACAGGATAAAGGCCAACGCTGCACACACAAAGATTGAGCTGTTTATTGGTGGGGAGATTGTTGATCCGGCTGATGACAGGAAGCTGATTGGACAGCTTAATTTGAAGGACAAAACGGTGTGTGTGTGTGTATGTGTGTGTGTAACTCAAACTCTTAACTCCTTAACCACAGTTAACTAAACCTTGTTTTCATTATGCAGTTGATCACAGCCAAGCTGACTCAGGTGAGTGCCAACATGCCCTCAAGCCCAGACAGCTCATCCGACTCATCCACTGGCTCCCCTGGTAACCACGGAAACCACTACAGTGATGGGCCCAACCCAGAAGTTGAGAGCTGTCTTCCTGGTGTGGTAAGTTAACAAGCATGGACTCTATTAAATGTTCAAATAGCACAATTAGCTAAACTGTTTATCCACCATACTTCGATGTTGGCTTTAATATCCTTTGAAACAGAAACGATGCAAACATAAATAACATGAGACCCTTCACTCTGATTTCCAGATTATGTCGCTACACCCGCGCTACATCTCCTTCCTGTGGCAAGTAGCCGACCTCGGGTGCAACCTCAACATGCCTCAACTAAGAGATGGAGCTCGAGTTCTCATGAAGCTCATGCCTCCAGGTAAATAACGCACCGTGATGTGGAGAATTATTTCTGTATATTAATCTGAGGTTAACTTTGTAAATACATCAGACACAGTTTTATCTCCTTGACCAATTTCATGCTTTTTCTGTGCACACAGATAACACCACAGTGGAGAATCTTAGAGCTGTGTGTTTGGACCACGCCAAGCTTGGAGAGAACAGTCTGAGTCCGTCACTAGACTCCCGTTTCTTCGGCCCATCACCTTCACAAGTGCTCTACCTCATTGAGGTAAGGTTACCTCATTGCTAAACCCACAATCAAAGTTTTGTGAATTCTTTCTGATTGTTGAAAACCTGTAACCTGCTGATACCAAATTATTCAATTCCAGTTTCTCTCTCTAAGAATGAAAAGATACAAGAGCTACACTCCATATTAGCTACACTCCATTAAGGTGTTCATCATTGCACATTGAGAGGACATTTGGTGTAGAGTCACTAAATATTTAGAAACTCACCATCATTACAGCTTTTGTCATTTAAAATGTTTTAGGCATGTTATGTCTGCGTACATTTCCTAAAACACATCGTAACTTAGCTTAGCTGTAGGATTTCCAAAATGTTTCCAACTTTTCTGGATCAAGCAAACTCTGACAGAGGGAGGTTACGGTAAAATTTTGGAACAATAAAATAATGACTTACCTCATCACTGATACTTCAAATAGCTAACTTTGACTCTTCATCTCTCAGTAACAACTTATACACTGAAGATTAATTTCACTGCAATCTGCTTAGATATGTTGCATTCACAAATAGGAAAAATATCTTGGGTTTTAACCAGCATGCCACTAGTTACAGAGCTAAAGCCAATTTATTTTTGTTCCAAGATATTTCAAATCACTATACATGCTCTCCCTATTTTCCACTATTGCTCCTTCTTACTGTTAGCAAATTTCTGTTATATTTCTTATGTTTCTAAATAAAGATATGTAAGATTAGGTTTTTCTGCCTGTTGTTGTTGCAGGTTGTGTATGCTTTGCTGATGCCAGCTAGTGCCACTCTGGGTGAGGATGCCAGTGACTTCCAGTACAACTTCCTGAAGAGCGGCGGTCTGCCACTGGTGCTAAGCATGCTCACCAGGAACAACTTCCTCCCATCCGCGGACATGGAGACGCGCCGAGGAGCTTACCTCAACGCTCTGAAGATCGCCAAGCTCCTCCTGACTGCGGTCGGCTTCGGCCACGTGAAGGCTGTGGCCGAGGCCTGCCAACCCAACGCTGACGGAAATATTCCCGTCTCTCCGGTTAGAACGCTTTCTTTCCTCGTGAATAGACAAACCAGTTTAGCCGGTTCCTGGGTTGTTTACCTGCTGCAGCCTTGACATGTCTATTTCTGTTGAATGTTTTAATTTTTTTTTCTTTCGTAACTGTGTGCAGATAAATCAGGCGACTCACGACCAAGCGCTGGTTCTTCAAAGTGCCCTGCAAAACATTCCCAATCCTGCCTCCGAATGTATGTTGCGCAATGTAGCTATCCGCCTGGCCCAGCAGATTTCTGATGAGGTAAATGAAACTTCACATCAACTGACTTTTACTTCCATTATTTAGTGTCAGGCGGAATTTTAATCACTGAATTTAATAGCTTCTCAAATCTAGTTTGTTTGTAAGAAGTAGCGTGTTAAAAACAATATTAATAATGGATTCAATGGAACTGTATTTTTCATCAGAATTTCTTCCAGGCATCGAAGTACATCCCAGACATTTGCGTGATCAGAGCAGTGCAAAAAATCGTGTGGGCATCGGGCTGTGGCACGGTGCAGCTGGTATTTAGTAATAATGATGAAATCAGTAAAATATACGAGAAGGTAAGACTTTTTGCAAAATGAAACTAATTTTCAAAGGACTATCAAGAACTTAACCGTGTATGTTGTATCTTGAAATTAAGCACAATTATTTTTTACATATATGTATAGACTAATGCAGCCAAGGAGCCGGATGGAGAAGATGAGCAGGTGTGCTGCGAGGCTTTGGAAGTGATGACTCTGTGTTTTGCCCTCATGCCTACGGCTCTCGACACGCTCAGTAAGGAGAAGGCGTGGCAGACCTTCATCATAGACTTGTTGCTACACTGCCACAGCAAGTAAGAGCTTCACTCTGCACATTAAATTCATATTCATTTCCATTTTCAGTGAAATATATTTTAAAAATCTTAATTTGTCACTTTGAGCTTAAAGCAAAATTTGAAATTATTTAATTGTGTACCTCACATTTGTCACATGAGATACAGTAATGAGGAGAAAATGCCTGTTTGATCCCCTGCATATAGTAGTGCTGCAACTAATTATTCTTCTAGTAATTGCGTATTCTATTGATTATTTTGACACTCATAAAAATTTCATTTAACCAATTAGGCCTTTGTACTACAATATTAAAAACAACAATAAAATGTAATCTTTCGCAATTAACAAAATACTTCTTATATCAACATGTGAAAAGCTCAGATTTGTCTGCTTGACTTAACATAAATACAGTGTAGTGCTGATCTGGTGATAAATCTTTTTCTTGATTAACCAATTATTGGATAGCAAAATGTGCTTTAGTTTTTTGTTTTTTTTTTTAAATACAGAATTTGAACCAGGTTAAGCTGAAATTGTAATAGATTGAGGAGTTTTGGGACAACATATGTTTTTTATACATTTTATTTTATCTTAAATACAAAATGTATATATTTTTTGTACAGTTAGTCTGTAACTTCCACTTAATGATTAATTGATTACTAAATTAGTTGACGATTACCTCAATAATTGATTGATCACAACTGGTACAATTAATCATTTCAGCCCTATTCGTTATTATGATTCTGACGTTTAAATCTCCTTTAAACAGGTCCGTGCGTCAGATGGCCCAAGAGCAGTTTTTTCTAATGGCGACTAGGTGCTGCATGGGCCATCGGCCTCTTCTTTTCTTCATCACCCTCCTCTTCACAGTGCTCGGGGTAAGTGGCTACATAGATTGCGATTGTACGCAAACGTTCATCTGACCTCATTTGCCGCGAGTTCTCTCATCCTGTGGTTAACTCTGTGTCCAGAGCACAGCCAAAGAGCGAGCCAAACACGCAGGGGACTACTTCACGTTGCTCCGACATCTGCTCAACTACGCCTACAACAGTAACATCAACCTGCCAAACGCCGAGGTGCTGCTCAACAACGAGATCGACTGGCTCAAACGAATACGGGTGAGATTCATACTTTGCCTAAATTCTCTTTTGCTCTTGAAATCTCAGTTGTAGTTTAGAGGATGCGGTCTTGCTCAAGGTCAAACAAAATTTCATTGATCAGGATGAGGTTAAGAGGACAGGAGAAACGGGTGTGGAAGAGACCATCTTGGAGGGCCATCTTGGTGTCACCAAAGAGCTTCTGGCCTTCCAGACGCCTGAAAAGAAATACTACATTGGCTGTGAGAAGGGAGGAGCAAATCTCATTAAGGTACAGACAGACTTTAAAAAAAAAGCATCCTTTTTATCAGTTTACTCTCATTGCTTATATTTCTTCTTTTCTATTTAATTAGGAGCTGATCGACGACTTCATCTTCCCAGCATCTAATGTTTACCTGCAGTACATGAAGAGTGGGGAGTTCCCCACAGAGCAGGCCATCCCAGTGTGTAGCACTCCCGCATCCATCAACGCCGGCTTCGAGCTCCTAGTGGCGCTGGCAGTCGGCTGCGTCCGCAACCTCAAACAAATAGTTGACACCCTAACTGACATGTACTACCTGGGTAGGAAGACATTTCAGTGACCGGTCCACAAGCAGCAGCCACATAATTGATCAATTTGCTTTAAATTGAGTTTTCCTCCTGCCTCCACGTTCAGGTTGCGAGACACTGACGGAGTGGGAGTACCTGCCTCCAGTGGGACCACGCCCTAACAAAGGCTTCGTCGGCCTGAAGAACGCCGGTGCTACTTGTTATATGAACTCTGTTATCCAGCAGCTTTACATGATCCCTCCAATCCGCAACGGCATCTTGGCGATCGAGGGCACAGGCACCGACGTGGACGATGACATGTCTGGTGACGAGAAGCAGGAAAATGAGGTACCAGAAATAATGTGCGAGACGACTGTGTGGGCTACAATCAAAGGGTCTGATCGTTTCTGTAAAATACAGGGAATGACCAACAATGATGTCTCACTTCGAGACATCTTTATTTTGGGTAAATCCAGCTGTACTATGGTCTGAAATGCTGTAGTAGCTTTTGTAATGCTACACTTCAAAATGCACATAAAATGAACTATGAAAACACAGCCACTGATTGGGGCTCAAGCCTCAGGTTTACATAAAAATTCAATTTAGAGTAAGCATAGAGCCATGCATTTATTAGTAGAAAGTCTCCACAGAAGCAAATGTGTGTGTAGCAGCTCAACACTTTCATATGCAGCGAAATTTCACAATGACATCTTTGCATAAATTGGTCCCAAAAATCAGTTTTTAAGAGCCATTACTTCCAAATCAAGCAGCGAGCCGCTCTCAGTTCAAACTAATGATGTGAGAAACGGCATTAACACCGCTGGAGTTTCTCCTCGACTTCTAATGACTAATAAATTCACTTGTTTGCACTCATGACAAGTTTGGTTTGTTACAGTTCAGGTTTTGCTTCCACAGAGTAATGTAGACCCTCGTGATGAAGTTTTCAGCTACCACCACCAGTTTGATGACAAACCCTCCAGTAAATCAGAGGACAGGAAAGAGTACAACATCGGGGTGCTACGTCACTTACAGGTCATCTTTGGTCACCTGGCTGCATCCAGACTGCAGTACTACGTCCCAAGAGGCTTCTGGAAACAGTTCAGGTATTTTAAAGATTTTTCATTCTTTGATGGGTGTATGCATCACTTCCTTTTGGAAAAATAATCCAGATTACTTTTAGAAAAATTATGGGTTCCCTAACAGGTGTGTTTGCTGTGAAATCGGACAACGTTTTGTGCAAGTGGCGCTCACCAAACAACACGAGCAGCAATGTAGAGACTAAAAGTTTATAGAAGCTTATGGACAAGGAAATAAGTACTGTCATATTTGATAAACTTGTAATAAATGGCTAAAAACTCTTACAGGACAAGATATTTTAGTTAGAGTTGTATTAAGAATGTGCTTTCTCTTTTCACACTTCTTGTGCTGCCAGTTGTTAAATTCAGATTTTATCCCAACAGCTTTCTGTGCTGGCATAGAAATAAATTTCAATGAAAAATCTCCTGAAAGCATGTCTGTTGATTTCTGTTGATTTTTCTTTTCTTTTTTTTTTTTTTTTTTTTTTTTTTTTTAGATTATGGGGGGAGCCAGTTAATTTGAGGGAGCAGCATGATGCTCTGGAGTTCTTCAACTCTTTGGTGGACAGTTTGGATGAAGCTCTGAAAGCTTTAGGTCACCCTCCCATGCTCAGCAAGGTGCTGGGAGGGTCCTTTGCTGACCAAAAGATTTGTCAAGGGTGTCCCCATAGGTGAGTACTATCTGAATGTGCTAAGTCACTTTAATAACAATAAAAGTACTGTTGAATTTGTTTTTTGTTTATTAATAACGATTCTATCGTCAGATATGAGTGTGAGGAGTCATTCACAACATTAAACGTGGACATTAGAAACCACCAGAACTTGTTGGACTCGATGGAGCAATACGTTAAAGGAGATCTGCTTGAAGGAGCCAATGCCTACCACTGTGAGAAATGTAATAAGAAGGTAAGACTATAGAGCTTCTTTAAATTGTCACAACAACCGTATGGAAGGTTTAAAACTAGATCTAGAACGATTAGTTGTGATAGATTGTTGAAGTGATTGTCAATTAATTTAGTAATCTATCAACTAATGCTTAAAAAAGTCAATTTTCTGAAAGAACAGCGTATCCAGACCAGCATTCAAGTCAAAATTGTACAAAAATAGATGTATTTTGTCTTTTTGATAATCTAAAAAATTATTTTAAAAAACTTCTTTATCTGGAAACCTGTCCTGCCCAGAACTCCTCAAGTTGCAGATTTAGCTTCACATGGTTCAATTTCTATAATAAGATAAAGTTTTAAAAAAAGTCTCCTCTTAAGAACTGTTCATTTATCCTAACGATAATCGTTCAGATGAGGAATTGAATTAGTTGTTTGCATTTTCATGTACTTCTGTTGTATAAACAGAAGCATACAACACTATATATACACACAGTATATGGATTATCTGGAGAATGTATCAATCTTTTTTTCATGTGATTGATTAATTTTCAAATATAATCAATAGAATAATAATCGTTGGTCGCTGTCTAAGTGAGATTTCTAAATTCCCTTGGATTTTTTTCAGGTGGACACAGTGAAGCGTCTACTGATCAAGAAGCTGCCGCCTGTCCTGGCCATCCAGCTGAAGCGCTTCGACTACGACTGGGAGAGGGAGTGCGCCATCAAGTTTAACGACTACTTTGAGTTCCCGCGGGAGCTGGACATGGAGCCGTACACTGTAGCAGGCGTGGCCAAGCTGGAGGGCGACGATGTGAACCCGGAGAACCAGGTGATCCAACAGAACGAGCCGTCCGAACCCACGCCGCCGGGCAGCTCCAAGTACCGTCTGGTGGGAGTGCTGGTTCACTCGGGCCAGGCGAGCGGCGGACACTACTACTCCTACATAATCCAGCGGAACGGGGGCGACGGCGAGAAGAACCGCTGGTATAAGTTCGATGACGGCGACGTGACGGAATGCAAGATGGACGACGAGGAGGAGATGAAGAACCAGTGCTTTGGGGGAGAGTACATGGGCGAGGTGTTTGACCACATGATGAAGCGGATGTCGTATCGGAGGCAGAAGCGATGGTGGAACGCCTACATCCTGTTCTACGAGCGAATGGACTCACTGGACAAGGACAGCGAACTTGTCAAATATATCTCAGAGCTGAACTTGTCCTCCACCAAGCCCCATCAGGTCAAGATGCCGAGCGTCATCGAGTGCAGTGTTCGCAAGCAGAACGTCCAGTTCATGCACAACCGAATGCAATACAGCCTGGAATATTTCCAGTTCATTAAGAAACTTCTGACCTGTAACAGTGTCTATTTAAACCCTCCTCCAGGTATGCACCTTGTTTTCAGTTGTTTTTTTTTTTTCATTTAATCTGTGAAAAGTACAAAACACTCGCCAGATCCCAGATTGTAAATAACATTTTTCTTCTGATTGCTTTTTTTTTTTTTTTTTCTTGACAATTAAATGCCTCAGATCATCAGACAAAATCAAAAAGCCTATTTTCAAAAATGCATTTTATTTATTGCAGCATAAAAAGCTATCCACCACCAAACCAAACCTGTGTGAAAATGTAATGGCCTCCTAAAGCGAGCAATTGGATTTGCCCGTCTCGGCAATAACAAGACCATAAAGCCAAGCTGCATCTCATTCTCATTAATGACTTTCTGATAGATAGCAGAATTTATTGTCCTGCAGTTGTTTTCATCATGGAACCCTTCAATAGACGCAATTCTTACCCAGTTTCACCTTCTTTATTGTGGAATCAAAAACACTGACCCTAACTGGGGCAAGTGAGGCTTCAGATATTGATCGAGATAAGTCATTGATGCGCTGTTAGGGTCATTTTGATAGCCAAGCTACTTACCCACTTATCTATGTATCTTTCTATTTATGGATAATGCATCACATTGTCCCAAAGTCTTGGAAACAAATGAAAACCTTTTGAAACTGCACTACATTTACACTTGTACACATTAGAATTTGTTTGGTCTGAAGCATTTGAGTAGAGAAAAGGCAAAAACAGAAAGGTGTGTGCAAGCGGTGTTTACATTTTCACACCGTTCCACCTTGAAGTGACATGAATGACTTTGGTTAGCAATAATTTTTACACTTGAAACATTAACTGTGTGGATAAAGTTGGCTGCCTCTTGAAGCCAATGTTTGAAAAACTACAGCTGATAGTTGCTATTTGTACATATTCTGCTTTTACTCCAATTACTTCCCTGATTCAAATCCCTCCTCATATTGTTTTTTGATCCTTTGAGCACTGATCAAGTCCACATCATGTCTCTTCGTTTAGATTTCACTAATCTTCCATCTTTGTATTTTAAAAATGACAGTTCAAAACTTATCTTAATATCCAGCATTATTCTGGATCAAAGGGTAGTTTATAATGTTCTGAGTTATACTGGCTTTCTAATTTGTTTGAAGTGCATGTAGGCCAGAGGAAGTGAAGGGAGCTTCTACCAACATCGCCCCTCCCAACCTATTTCTGATCAGCAGTCAAGATGAAGGCTGCCATGTTCACTTTTTCATTGCTTAAACTTATTTATGTTGTTTGGAAAAGTATTAGTCATGAAGAGCACTTTTTGGCAACAAACTGCAAGTCGACTGAGCAGACTGGATATCCTGCTCGTATCAGCATGCTGGATTTCCAGTGTTAAATTATATGAAGCAGAACAATTATAATAATGATTTAAAAAAAAACAAAACATGAATAGCCTTATTTTGTTGAGATTCTGGTGCCATGACAATCTCACACTGGGCCAGACAGGTGTCTTGTTTTTTTTAACAGTTTAATAGGAAATGGCTATAAAATACAGATAATTGTATTTTATACAATCTGTATGTTGTAAATGTGATGTAGGAAAACTAGCTAAATATTCAATTCACATAGCAATGCAAACGTTTTCCTTGTTTGGTTCTAAAAACATCAAAATAACTTTTTTTCGGTTCTGTGTTTGGGGTTGGAAAAACAAGGGAGATGCTCCTTTTCTTTTTTTTGTTTTCATGAGGGTTTATGCTGCAGTGAAGTAAACGAAACACATCGCTAAGCACTTTTTCAGCATTTTATTGCTTTCTTTCAACTCAGGACAAGACCACCTTCTGCCAGAGGCAGAGGAGATTGCTATGATCAGTGCTCAGCTGGCTGCTCGGTTCCTCTTCAGCACAGGTTTTCACACCAAGAAATTAGTACGGGGTCCTGCCAGTGACTGGTCAGTTCTGTTTGATCATTTCAAAAAAAAAAAAAAAGGAAGTTTTTGTTCTTGTCCATAAAGCATGATTGCTCTTTTCGTTTTCCCCGTGTAGGTATGACGCCCTTTGCATCCTGCTGAGACACAGTAAGAATGTACGCTATTGGTTTGCACACAATGTTCTCTTTGCTTACCCCAATCGCTTCTCCGAGTACTTGCTCGAGTGCCCGAGCGCAGAGGTCCGTGGGGCGTTTTCCAAGCTCATAGTCTTCATCGCTCACTTTTCCCTGCAAGATGGACCGTGCCCCTCACCCACAGCTTCGCCGGGATCCTCCACTCAGGTTGGTGTGGATTTTATGGGTTCAGCGGTTTCAGAAATAGACTTTGTTTGTTTCCCCCCCCTGTCCCCTTTGACTGTTCGGTTGATTGTTTTTCCTTTGTACATCAGGGCTGTGATAATCTCAGCCTTAGTGACCATCTTTTGAGAGCTGTACTCAACCTGCTCAGAAGAGAGGTTTCTGAACATGGCCGCCACCTCCAGCAGTACTTCAACCTCTTTGTCATGTATGCCAATCTGGGTAAGCTGCATACGGATCTTTCATTAGTTATTTTGAGCTTTAAGTGTTGTTCTTAATTTTCATCTTGACTCTTTGGTTCTTCAACCACATACAGGCCTGGCAGAAAAGACTCAGCTGCTGAAGCTAAATGTTCCTGCCACGTTCATGTTAGTTGCTCTGGACGAGGGTCCCGGCCCTCCCATTAAGTATCAGTATGCTGAGCTGGGCAAGCTGTACACTGTGGTCTCCCAGCTTGTCCGCTGCTGCGACGTCTCCTCCCGTATGCAGTCCTCCATCAATGGTGGGTGGGACTTTGGTCTTCTTTCCTTTTTTTTATTTTTATGAAAGACCTAGTATCCAGAGTATTCTAAATTAGGGCTGAAACGATTAATTGTGATTAATGCAAATAATCACAATTAATCTATTATTAAAATAATTGTCTGTGAACATGTTCTACCCAGAAAACGCCTCAATCGGCAGTTTTTGCTTCAATTGGTTCAAATTGAGTTGATGCAAAAATTAATCACCAAATCAGCCCAACTCTATAGATGGGCTGAGCTTTACACATGTTGTGACTAAAAGATTACTGTTACTGCATTTTAGGCGATAAACTGTTTTTTTTTTTTTTTTTTAATTAGCTGAATCATTTCTTGTTTTGCAATTTTGTATATTTCTAATATTGTTAGATGAAAGATCTGCACAATGTGCCAATCTTTTAATCCAATTAAGCAATAATTTTTTTATAATTAAAACGATTGGTAAAATAATCATCGGCTGCAGCCCTACTCTAAATGCACTGCTACTTTGTGTTTTACCAGGTAATCCTCCTCTTCCTAACCCGTACGGGGACACCAACCTGACGGCTCCTGTCATGCCGGTGCAGCAGCTCGTGGCAGAGATTCTGTTTGTGCGGACCAGTTATGTGAAGAAAATCATTGAGGACTGCAGCAACTCGGAGGAGACGGTGAAGCTGCTTCGCTTCTGCTGCTGGGAGAACCCTCAGTTCTCCTCCACTGTGCTCAGTGAACTGCTCTGGCAGGTAAACATCCGCCGCCTCTTTCAACAAGCTGGCTCGCTGAAATGTTTGTTACGGGTAGTTGTTCAGATTCAGTTTGATAATCCTTTATTAATCCCAAAGGCAAGACTGGAACAATGACCAATGTTTGTTTGCAGGTGGCATATTCCTACACCTATGAGCTGAGGCCTTACCTTGATTTGTTGCTACAAATCTTACTCATCGAGGACTCCTGGCAAACGCACAGGTCAGATTGACTGTAGTATATTGTGTTCATAAACCTTGAACCTTTTCATATTTTGTCATACGACAGCCAATAACATCAAAGTATTTTTGTGAATTTTATGTTGGAGCAATATTAAAATAATGGATAATAAAGCTCATTTAGTCTGTAAATGAGGCTGGTGCGGAGCCTTTCATCAGGACAATAACGCTAAGGACACAACCATAGCCAAAACAGAGAAAATGCTTTCTGTAGTTTTAAAACTCAGGATTATTCTTGAGTTTTAAAAGAGCATGCCACACCATTCAGCTTTTACTTTGTAAAACAAGTTAAAAGCCAAGAGTCAGTTATATACTGCTGCGTTGGTTCACATACATTCCCAGAAAATGCATTGAATTCTATCCTTGTTTTGTGACAAATTATGCAGAAGTTAAAGTGTAATGTTTTCTTCAAGGCCCTGAACAAGTTGCGTTTGCTTTTGCTCTGGTCACTGTCTTTAACGTTGCACTTTTTTTTGTGTCCATATTAAGGATCCACAATGTGCTGAAAGGCATCCCTGATGACAGAGATGGGCTATTTGACACCATTCAGCGCTCGAAAAACCACTACCAGAAACGGGCCTATCAGTGCATCAAGTGCATGGTGGCCCTCTTTAGCAACTGCTCTGTGGCTTATCAGATCCTGCAGGTACTCATTCTACATACCTGGCACTACATTCAGTCAGCCACTCGTTGGCACAGGCTTGTTGTTCAATTTTCAATTTTATTTAGCCTGTCAACAAAATTGGGAAGCCCGTAGCTGACTTTTGTTGGCACTCTTACAGAGCAATGGTGACTTGAAGCGAAAGTGGACATGGGCAGTGGAGTGGTTAGGGGACGAGCTGGAGAGGCGGCCATACACGGGAAACCCCCAGTACACGTATAACAACTGGTCCCCTCCAGTTCAGAGCAACGAGACCTCCAATGGATATTTTCTTGAGCGCTCCCACAGTGCACGCATGACACTGGCCAAGGCTTGTGAACTCTGTCCTGAAGAGGTAACGGCATTTACAGATCACCCGACACACCCACAGTTTCACGCAGACCTAGTCATGTAGCTGTAAATGATACAGTTGAGCCCAAAGTGATGCATACCCCTAGCAGATTTAGATTTCAAAATAGACCCATCTTATAAATTGTATTTATTTTAGAAGAAATGAGACTGGATTAATGAAATGACTGGATTTGTTTACATTTCATGAAGTGGCAAAATTATCTAAATATTGCCCAATAATCTATGAGGAAAAAAAAAGTCATTAGCATTTTTTAGCAATCAAAACTTCCTCATAGCTGCTGGTTTTATGACTATTAATGGTTTTCTTACCATTAATAGTCATAATCTTCTGCTCTGTTCTCTATTAGATTTGAGTGAAGACTGACAAGGTCACTCGAAACACTTTATTACTTCCAGTGAAGAAACAATTTTGCAAAAATATAACTGTAACCCAAAATCTGCCAGGGGTATGAATAATTGTTGACGTTGCTGTATATTTAGAGATGTTGAGGAAAAACTCTTCAAGGTCCTTTTCCACCAACCTGGTTCCAGTTCTGATCTGGTGCTAGAGCTTATCGAGCAACAGTTCTCAACAACTGCTAACCCTGGACCAATTTGCTGCTGGGCCGGAGGGGAAAAAAACGCTTTCATTAAGAGCACCATGTTTAAAACCGTGGAACGCAGTCCAGGTTTTTGTCTGATTTGAAACCGAAACACAAGTTAAAAACCCTGCAGTGCTCTTTAACAGGAATAAGGATGTTTTCCCACAGTTAACTTTGGTGTGGATTAGGAGTTGAGTTGGTTGTCTGGCAACTTTTTCAAATTGTTTGGGTTTTTTTTTTTTTTTTTTTCCACACAGCTTAAGCTCCAGTGAGACCAAAACTTGTCACTATAAATGACATGAAACCCTTAAATCTGTTTACTGGTCAAATGTATCCAGGGTGGAAAATCAACTGTAAACATTGGAAGTAGATTCTTCCAGTTCTGAGTTGTTTAAAAAAAAAAAAAAAAGAACAGAGATGTTGATGTTACTCTCATTCTTGCTATTTCATGCAAAAGTATGTAAAGTTTACTGAATGATTAGTTTACTCTACAACATCCCATAATGCAACAAATACCTGGCTACAGGAAGGCGCTACATTGGTCAAACTGTCTTTGCCCTCAGAGTCCTTCACAAAAAATGGGAAAAAGAAGCAGGGGGTTCAGGGGGGAACCAAACAATAAATTGGTTAGTTCTTTATAAAGATAAATGACTTTGCTCTCAGGTTGTGGAAAAGCAAACTGGTTGTTTTACAGAACCAGTTAAGAACTGGCTTCAGCACTGGCCCTTGTTAAGAACTGGAACCTCTTTGGTGGAAAAGCCCTACAAAAGAAATTTTGTTCAACTGAGTTTGATCACATCATCTTAGCACAACAACCCATAAAATGACTTGCCTTGTTGTTGTTTGTGTTGTAGGTATAATTAATATACATGTCAGAATACATGTTCTATGCTGTGTTCTTTGACTTTTGAACTGTTTTGTCAATTTTTGGAGATGAACAAAAAAATTTTAAATGTAATTTCTAAACCTAAATTATTCTACGCAAATTGTTTAATCAGGTGAATATGTCTGGTTTTCATAGCCGATTTGACCAATAAACCCCAAATTCTTTATTTCTCACTTCACATGAGCTATTTGTATTTATCATGATGAAAGAAATCCAGTTAAATGACACACTTCTCCTGTAATATTCCATACACAGCTCAAGTGTACTCAGGAAAGCCCAGGGAAGGTCAGTATTCCAGGCAACACGACATAAGGGAAGGAAATTCAACCAAATCTCCCTAAAGATTCAGCAGAGGAACATGGAGTATTGATCAATGTTTAGGCCTCCAAACACATTCAACAACTGTTCAGATAGTTTTAAGGTTTGCAGTTTAGACTGTCACAATAAAACCCATTTATTCCTACAACTGCACATCACTTTTTTTTCCCCATCACCTGTCATATCACTACTGTGACCCTAACATGTTTAGAAAAAGTTTTTTGTTATTGCTGAAGGAAAGCTAGGTAGCGTCCTGCTCTGTTTGACAGGCAGTAACCAGGCAACCACTGACTGCTGCTACTGTTCACAGAAGCATTTATTAAACTACAAAATCACTGAAAAGTTTATTTGTCAGTGATAAATTTGAGATGTATGTTTCAGGGAACTGTTACACGATGATGTAGTTTAAGCTGTTGTTTCTGTTAATTTATGGAAATCCAAACTGTGTTTTCTCAGAAAATTTTAATATTATGAAAATTTTAGAAAATTTTAATATGAAAGAGCAATTCTACCACAGAAATGTGATTCTATGTGTATGTATATATATATATATATATATATATATATATATATATATATATTGACTGAATTGGACAGTGAAACTATTATTATGGCTGGTATAATTCCCATTTAATTCAAGAAGTTAGCATCTTCAGTCAAACATGATTAAACAAAGACTGCATTAATCTGTTTTTCTTGTAACAAGCCAAATATTTCAGCTCAAAAACAGAAGTAATAAGTCAACCTGCAGAAATGGCCTGTTGGTGCAGCGTAGAGAGGTGCATGTGATCTCTGTCACCTCTATAAGTAGAGATGAAGGCTCCCCACCCACACTGAAACACAATCTAATCTCAGCAAAACACCGAAGCTTAGACTGCACTCAGGCCATTGTCCAAATGAACAGGCAGATTCTAATTTTTCTTGTAGCGTTGAAACATCCGACCCGTCTGACCGGTGGCAATTTTTCTATTCCAGGAGCCAGATGAACAGGAAGCACCTGATGATCAAGACTCGTCTCCACCTGAGGACACCTCTCTGTACCCTCATTCTCCTGGAACCACCCAGTTCCAGCAGGTAAGATCTGACCTGTGCAGACAAACTCCCCCATTGTTCTGTTTTTTTTTTTCCATTATTGTTATTTATCTAAACTGATCCAAATCAAGCGATGTAGTTTGTATTCTTTGAAAGCAGATAAAGGTGGGGTTTGTTTCCTGTAATTGGGCTCTTATGTCCATTAACGGCAGCGGTTACCGTTTGCGGAAAAGGCGTAGGCCTTTTTAAGTGCTATGCAGTTTTATTTCAACCAATCAACAGCAGGCCTAGTAGAAGGTGATGCCTGAGATTGACGACAAACCAGTCTGAAGCCAGGAAAACTAGATGTTCAAATACTTATCAGAATCCATTTCCTGGAAAAATGTTGGTTAAAGCTCTGATTTCCGCTAAGTAAATGGTAAACACACATCATGACCGTCCCTTCATCTGTCTTCTCAAACAGAACAACCACCCCCATGGGCAGCCGTACACCGGGCCAGCTGCTCAGCACATGAACAACCCTCAGCGTCCCGGCCCAGCCTCCGCCCCGACTCCAGGCCCGACGCAGTCCCAGACTCCGACCCCGGGCCCCGGTACCGCTCCCAGCTCGGGCCCGCGAGCACAAGAGAACTGGGACGGCACCGAGGAGGTGGCCCCGACCCCGACCCCGGCCCCGGCCCCGGCCCCAGCCCCGACCTCCACCTCCACCTCCACCCCAGCACCCGCCCCTCCCAAGGAGTAACCTCGCCTCCCTCTCTCTTCTGCTGTGCCTCGAGCCTCCGTCGTTCCGCTCACCTTCCTCTCATCCTTCGGTCAACAGTCTCTCTCTCTCTCTCTCACTCTCTCTCTCTCTCTCTGTTTCTCTCTCTCTGCCTCTCTCTCTTTCTCTCTATCACCGGCCCCAAGGCAGGGCAGAGCCGGGCCTCCCGCCATCCCCAGCCTGTTGGGGGCGCTCTTCCCTGGCCTGGAGCTGCCCGACTGCGTGACAGGGAGGGCGGTGGGCGGGGGGGCCTGCCGGTGACTACAGAGGCGAAGGAGTGGGACAAGAGTTCTAATAAGAGAAACAAAAATTACCCAGAGCTGACGATGCTGATGCGCTTACCTACACGACGAAAAGGTGTAAATAGTATGTTAATGTTTCTGACTGTTCAGATTCCCCCAGTAGCATAACTCGGCGCGGGTTGCTGTTGGGAGACGTTGCAGACGTGGAAAAACAAAATGGATACTATAAATAAGAAAAAAAAAAAAAGTCCCAAAAAAAGGAAAAACCTCTTAAGACGACAACAACTCCTCTTTGTTTTATCACCCATGCTCAGCAGTAAAGTTTGTTCTACCAACGGACGTTGTCTGGTCATTCAACCGTCGAAGGACTCATTGTTATCATAATTCTAATAATTCTCCTTGGCAACCTAACGACCCATGCCAAACCGACTCGCGAGCTGTGGTTGGGGTTTTAGTGTGAGACTGGTTGGGTGGACTTTAACGGTGTTCGGTTGATGTGAAAAAGCAGTGATGCAAACAATTGTTCTAAAACTCATTGCCTTTCTTCTTCTTTTTTTTTTGTATTTCTTTTCTTTTTTTTTTTTTTTTTTCTTTTTTTTTTCGTTTGTTCTGGTTCTTACTTCAGACCTTTTTGAAGCTCTAGTTAATATGCTGTAACATTTAGCATGGCTTCTCACCAGAATAGTGTAGCCCAAGGGAAGACTTGTGATCATAACAACCTAAAGCTGTTCTTAATCCAAACCTCCAGAGGGTTGCTGTTTACCCTTTAGGTTTTTGTTTTTCTTTCTGTTTGGTTTTATTTTTTTCCCTCGTTCTTTTTTCTACTGAACTTCCTCTATCTACAACGAGGGTGACTTTTTTTAACCAGTGTATAAGTGGCTTTTCAATTGCACATCGTAATCCTCCTACTTCACATTTTGGCAGTCAGTTTCGGTGGGTTAGACAGCTTAGCTTTCATCTATAGGAAACCAGAAAAACGAACACATATGCAACAGGATTGCTGCACTGGGCTCTCTGGTGTATTAGACTGTGTGGTTTGCTTCTGTCTCTTCAATAGAGCGTAGTCGTAGACGGACTCGTTTACCCATCGGCTTCCTCTCTTCCGTGGAGCTGGGGTCAGGCTGGGGGGGGGGGGGGACCCCCGCCCTCCCCCCCCCCCCCCCCCCCCCCCCCCCCCCCCCCATCTTCTCCTCGCTCCACTGCGTGAAGCTCCCACAGCAGGGTTTATTTTTATTTTTTTTGTTTTGTTCTTTTTGTTTGTTTTTTTTAGAGGCTGGTTAATCTTGTTGCAACTTGAGCTAACTTGTAATTCTGTAGGAGTAAAAGGTAAAAACATCAGTAAATACTGTATTTAATTGGTAACTTGAATGCGTGTATTTTTTGAATTTTCCTTTTTCTTTTCTTTTTTTTTTTTTTTTTTTTTGTCTAAAACATACCAAATACTCCTGCAAATGAAAATATTCTGCCCACCGTATTATATTTAAATATTTTGCTCTTATTTTATAGAATTTATTTTGTTGTATTTCACTAAAAATAGAATTTGATTTAAGAGGAACATTTTTGTCCTTGTGTTATTTTTAAAGAAGATATTGACTGTACAGAGTTCTGCGCCCTGTTTTTTGCCGACTTTTGTTTTGGCCATGGTGTGACGTTGAATTCTGGAGCTACAGTCGCGATGTGGACTTTCACTTTGTGAGGTTTTTTTTGTGCACAGAAATATAACAAAAAAAAAAAAGAAAAAAAGCATTGCGCCCTTAGCAAATAAAGAACATGGAATCTTGCCTCTGTCTTATTTTCATCAAGCAGGTTTTCTTCAAGGCGTTTCTGTTTCATCAACTCTTCTCTGTTTTTGCTCCCGATAGGCACGGAGTTGGTCTGAGATTCTCTCTTATCCGCCCCCAGATTAACCAAAAAGATACCGTCGCATCAGTCTGAGGTCTATCTCGAACATTGTATCAGCCTTTTACTTTCCTCATGGCGTCTCTACTTGAAACTGTTTCTCCGCCATTTTGACCAGAAGTCGCAGGATTACCAAACTGCTTCTGGAATCTTCCTACTTAAAGAGACCTAGTTGTATTGTTTAATAATCATGTGAAAAAATTTGTTGTACATGTATACTTCTTTTATTTCAAAATGGAAGTTATTCCTATTGCCGCTACAATAATATACCTTATAATTTTCACTTTTGCTTTGATACAGACTTGAGCAAAAATATTGGAAAATCGTTTGTTTAGTTTGTAAGTTCTTATTGTACATATTATTCTTATTTTTCTGCTTTCCTGGTTTATTCTTGATAAGTAGTACTTGCATTTGTGTGGCAGTCGCTGCAGTGGCATGCAGCCGTGCATTTGCCTAAAGGAGAACTTGTAAATATTTGTTTTCACTCTTCCCTTCTGTTATTGCACTAAATAACAAAATATCTTGGTGAAATTGTAAGTCCACCTGGGCTGTCCCTAGATTGTGCTTTTTTTTTTTTTTTTTTTTTTAAGTGTCTGCTTCATAACTTATGTTTCTTGTAACCGCAGATATTTCATAGTCAACAAATTATTCTGTATTGTAAGTAGAGGAGCTTTCTTTCAGCCAGATGACCAGCAGTGTGCAGCAGCAGGTGGGAGGACGGTCAGCATTAGAAAACTGGACACTGCAGCACTTTATTAGAACTTTGAACCATACAATAAGACATTTTAAAAAAAATCTTTGGCATATTTTGACACTGGAAATGTCCCATTGCTTCTATTAGTACATGGAAAACCAGTGTTGTTCAAAGGGTGTTTAAAAAACGCTGTAAAGCTGGTGGTCCAGTTCTATGCGTGAAGATGCTTGTTTTTTTTAACCACAGCTCCATATCAATGCATCAAACATAACAGGAAGTTTGAACAGGACGTCAGCAGATGTTTCAGAAATAGATTTCCTTAGTGGGTCTCTAAATGCTGCTCCACCTTGAGCGCCCTCTATGGTACAACAGCTGCTATTGCAGTTCACATTTTGAACGTTCCTAAAAATAAATGCCAACCCAACCTGATGGGTTGGATGCTTTTTTTTTTTAAATACATAAATGATGTCATCAAGGTTAGTTAATTGTTTGGAGTAAGCTATAAGTTACACGAACCGTTCAAAAGCATTTTAGTAGATTAGTCATTTAATCCAAAAAGTGGATCTTGTGTAATTTTATCAAACATGGAGTGACGTTCCACATGTTCATTTCTGTTTTCTTTGGATTTGAAAAGCTTACAACTTCCCAGGAAGTCAGAAAATTAGAGCTTGGTATTCAGAGCCTCCCCGCTCTGCCTGCAAACTTCTAAAGAGAGGATTTTAGATCACAGAGCAACAAACTAGTGCTTCTCATCCCAGGTAAGATGGTTCTGAAGTTGCCTCTGGTTTAGTGGCAGCTGGAGTCAAATGTCATTCATGCTCGTCTAGTGGCCTGTGAAGCACCGACTCTCTTTCAACTGCGGCTGAAGAGTCGCGATTACTTTGGTTCACAATTCTTGTCTGTGCACTTTTTACTCTCTACAGCGTTTCCTTTTAAAACACATGGATGGCAATCTGAATATATAATCTGCTTTATTTGCATCCTAACTGCACCTCATTTAAAACTGACTCAAGATGGCATAAATCACATTTATATCCTTAGAGTAATATTTTTCTGTACTTTTCTACAAAGTACTTCCAATAGTTGAGAACATATGTAGCACTTAAGCTCTTCAATAGATCTATTCATTTTTCATAAAAACAAAATTCTGCTTCATCTGTTTTGACCATTTCACTCTCGCTGAGGTCGGATTTCTCAGACACTTTTTGCGACGTAACTCAAACACAAACAGGAAAAAGGTGATTTTGGAACATGTTTTATTAACGCAGTCACATCTAGTTCTCCTTTTCCTGGACGGTCTTTGTTCCACGCAGTCTGCCTGTACGACGGGCAGCGATGAGACCGACCTTGCGACCAGCAGGTGCGTCCCTCCTGATCGTTGAGGGTTTGCCAATGTGCTGATGGTTACCACCACCGAAGGGATGCTCTACAGGCTGCATGGAGAGCAGAGGAAGCAAAGCTTGACAAACAGTTCCAACTTTTGACGAGTTTTTGAAAAAAAAAAACAAAAAAAAAACGGTATTCTCAGACTTTAGCTCCAAGAAATCATTTACGGTTAACCATCTATATTCCTTTGACTCTAACTTTAGTTTCACCTTCATTTGTGTGGGATTACTGAGCACAACAGTTAAAACTGAAATAACTTTCCAGCGAAAGGCGACATAAACGCATCTGAAGCCCCGGTCAGCTTTACGTCTTTGCTTTTTCACACAGTGCAGCCAGGACGTGTCTCCAGGTTCACTTACGTTCATAGCCACACCACGGACACGAGGCCAGCAGTTCCTCTTGGCCTTGTACTTGTGGTAGGCGCGGCCGGCCTTCAGGATGGGCTTGTCGATACGACCACCTCCAGCGACGACACCTTGAACGCAGCAGCAGAGGGGGTGGCATTCGGTTACCTTCAGCGTCACCAAACGCTCACAAAAAAAAAAAAAACGGAACACGACGGCGTCCTCACCGACGACGGCTCTGTTGGCAGAGGAGATGACCTTCTTGGCGCCAGAGGGCAGCTTGACTCTGGATTTCTTGGTCTCGGGGTTGTGGGAGATGACGGTGGCGTAGTTTCCTGAGGCGCGGGCCAGCTTGCCTCTGTCGCCGGGCTTCTCCTCCAGGCAGCAGATGATGGTTCCCTCGGGCATGGTGCCGACGGGAAGAACGTTACCGATGTTCAGCTGAGCTGCGGAGCAGAGGGCGATGAGATTTGAGCGTCGGCGCCGTCTTTCTGATCGGCTCAAAATTTGTTTGGAACAAAAACCCTCCTTGCTTCAAAACAATCTGGTGAGTCATTTCTTTTAAAATTCACATTTTATGCAGAAAATGTGGGGAAGACGACTACTTTGTAAAATTAAAGACAGACTGAGATGGGACCGTTATCGGGTACAATCATCACTAAAGCTGCAGAAACATTTGTTATAAGAGCATCAGTGACTTTCACTAATACTCTAAACTACTAAAAAAAATAAAGATCAATAGTGACTTTCTATTTTCTGTGGAACTTGGTTTGATCCACTTCTTTTCCAAACACTATAATAAATTAACTTCAAAGTGTATGACCCTAACCTTTACGTGTTTTTATTCATCTCTCACTTAGTTGGAGGTTTTTTTGAGTTTTGATGCACTTAACCCACACAGGTGATTTCATGTTTTACATTGAACTTCAGGTGTGTTGAGGAAATTTTCATAATAAAGGGCAAGATCGTGTATTTTGGGAGCAATCCTTCCCCTACTGCTTCACCATTTCACTTTCAACTAAACAGAACAATCTTTTCCAATTAACTCCCGTTCTATATACAGTTTTAGAACACACTGCCATTGTAATTTGCTTTTGTTTCTCTTCTTCTTAAATCAACAAGCTTCTGCTGTATAAAGCTGTTTGTCATGTACAGGATGCTAAAAACAAAGTATTTGGTCAACTTAAAACACTTTTTTATACCATATTCAATGTTTCTGTCAATTTTTAAAACACCTCGGCTCTCCTAACACCATTTACATTTTCATAGGTGGACTGATAAAAAACTTTTTCCAGCTATACTGAGATTTAAAGACTTGGGTTATGAACCGTTCATAACCCAAGTCGCCACATAACCTGATTGTCTTTTTAATGCAACCCCCCACCAAAAGAAAGACATAAAACACCCCGATGATGACCGTCGGTCCTTACCCTTCTTGCCGCAGTAGATGAACTGTCCGGTGTGGATCCCCTCAGCGGCGATGAAGAGCTCGGTTCTCTTCTTGAACCGATAAGGGTCACGGAAGGCCACCTTGGCCAGGGGGGCGCCACGGCCGGGGTCGTGGATGATGTCCTGGTTGAGGGAACCGGACATATTTACGCCTCCCACCTTGAGACGAGCACAACCACGATCTGCTGACGGTCGCCGCTTACCTTCACGATGCCCTTGATGTAGCCGTGGCGTTCAGCGAAGTCGACCTGACGGAGTTTAGCAGCACCTTTCCTGTGCTTGACGTGGGCTCTGAAAACAGAGCCTGCACCTTTTCTCTGTCCCCTGATCACGCGTCCCATCTTGAACTGAAACACAAATCATTAGGCGTCTATACAAATGATGTTAAGCAGTCAAAGATGTTTTTTTACTATATAGAATGACTTTTAGTCAAGCGAAAAAGCATTTAAGTTGTTTATATACCAAGTGAAGAGCTACAAAACTTCTTCAGGGGCCCATGTTAATTCAACAGTTTTGAAGAAAACAGTACAAAAACCCTGACACTTTTAGAAGATTCAAACTTGTTTTCTCATACAGATGAACATAAACTTACGGTTTTGCCTTAATAAAAGTGTTTGCGAATTAAAGGCTAACAACAACTGTTAGCCTTGGAGCTAGCCGCACAAACTCTTGTCATATGTACGCAGCTCTTACTGTTCAGAGCTGCTGCTTTCACATTTCACACATAAAAGCAACTGTAATAACATTTAGCATAGATTTACACGAAGCCCCACGAGCGCTTTGAGACCAGCGCGCACCGGCCTCCTACCTAACATCACACCGATACTGCAGCGCCATGTCACCAAGAGGCGAGAAAACGTCAATAAATCCTTATATAACCACTCTATTATAGAAATACAATACGGGTCACATCGTTATAAGTGTCATACAGCTTCATATGTATTGGTTTAAGGTGGATGAGCCACGAAAGTCAAGATTTATACAGGATTTCATGACGGGGACCAGAAAGTATCAATCCTACCTAAACTCCGCTGACGGAAAGAGGAAGTGCTAGGAAAACTGCGGAGGTTTTCTTCCGGAGAAATCACCGAAAGGGCTGGTGGGAAATGTAGTGTAGCGCTCAACGGTCGTTGTGGGAAGCGCGGTGTGTTAGTTTTAGGGAAGCCAGCCGTCCAGTCAAGAGGAATAAAGCTCTTAAAACACATTTTTATTTGTGGTGTAATTATACATTTCATGAACCGGTAGACTATTCGGGGTTTTTTTGTTTTTACAAATATTGACACGACAAAGGAAATACAAAGCGACCAAATGATCACAGGATCCAAATTCAAAGACTGTGAAGAAAAAAAACCCAACTCTGGTGTATATTTAAATATATATTTCTACATATCTAGCTCATACACATATATCACATGTCACGTGACTATTAAAGTTTGAGACATTTTAAATGTAGATTTAGCTTTATTGATTGATTGTTTGATTGATTTAAATATAAAACCTTGAACTACATATTCAAATGTAATTATTTGTACGTAATCTATTTTCAAATTGTTTGAAAATAGATTACGTACAAATACGTAATCTATTGTCTGCACATTATTCTGTTTCCAATATGTAGTATGTTGTGAGATAAGTTAATATATTTCAAGTGTGTCCATATTACGACTTAGACTGAAAAACCCCCCAACAATTTTTACCCCTAAGAATTACCCTGTAATATCTCATCACTACCACAAGATGGCAGCAGTGCAATATGAAAGAGAACGAAGAGGAAGCGCTGAGTAAGCCAAATTGGTGAAAGCTGGTTGTGCACCCTCAGTAAAGATGAGCACAAAACTCTTCAGGTGTATTTTAAGGTCCTACAGACCTGATGTAATAGAGAGCGTTGGATGTTATTTATTTTGTGTGTGTCTATCCCCACTATGCGCGGCCCACCCCAGTTGTTTTAAACATCTCTGATTTCGCTCTTATTGTTTGTATGGGTCGGTTTAGGTGAGTAGTTGAGAAATATTTTCTAATTTATTGCAAATATCACACACATCTCGATGAGCTTGTATGTCAAGTGGGGTTAAGAGAAAAGGGCCTTTTTGTCAGGCTACGTTTAAACCCCACATGGGCAGGAAGTCAAAGAGTCTCAGTTCAAAATTCCTGTTTTGACCAAATCAAAACAGTAAAGTAATAATTCAGAAAAATGCTTTAGGAGCATTCATTCATTTTACAGCGTCAGGCGACTCAGAGCAGCAAATATTTGCAGCGGAAACACACTTCTTCTTGTATTTCAGACGTTTTCTCAGAGTTCTGTGTGTGGTTGTTTGCGCTCCGGTGCAGCAGAGATGTTGAGCAACAGATGGTTCCCCTCCTGAGATCAGAGCAGGAACAATGCTGCTGTGATTAATGAGGACATGCACACATGCAGGGCCGAAACAGCAGGTGATAAATTTATGGCTTACTTATTATGATGCTGCATTGTTTTACACAGTCCCGCAGGTATAACAGGCATAAATACAGCGCCTACTCCCATGCACTCATATTCTGGATTTGGCCTTTATTGTTGTCTTGATTTTATCCCTTAGAGATCACAGAGTTTGGACTGATATCGCTGCTCCTGTTGATAGGTACTTGTTAAAAAGGCATTTTCTTCTTCTTTTTTTTTTTTTTTCAGCTGTACGAGCTTTGAGGAATTCACTTTCTTGGCTCACTTTAACAGCAGTAAAGTAAATTATGTGCCTATATATTGTATCTTGGAGTACTCATTAATGGAGCTATAAAGCTCAGAGGGACCCCTAATTGTGCTGTTGGGAGGAATTCTCATGATGGTGTTGAACATTGTGCATCCAAGCATGCTTTCTTTCCAGATGGCCCCGCTATGCACAGTAAGACTTGAAATAAAAATAACTTTGCTTGGATTCGCGCTCGTGAAACACAAGAGCCGCTAAACAGAAACATTATGTGGAGGGATTAGAGCGTCGGAAAAAAGAGAAGAGATGCAAAGTATATAAATGTATAGATGATCAACTGTAGATAGGTTCATTTGGATTCAGCGGGCTCTCTTCTTCCAAGGCCATTGGAAAAAAGTTACAAAAAAAGATCACAGAGATTGATCAGTTTTAGAGAGAGGCTAAACATAATGAAGCTTTCCAAGAAACTTTGATAAAACCCCCTAAAAATCAGTCATACTCTGTTGGCGTCTCCCACCCCGATCATGTTTGAGACGGGGGACGCTGCTGCTTTCATGTCCTGGAAATCCCCGTTCCTAACATTCTTGACTGCATTTCCTGTGGAGACTTTCTGCTCCAGAGTAGACGCAGAGGGCTCACGTCTGAAAACAGATACACAGATACATGGGTGTGCCAACGCGTTAAGTAACGGATCAAACCACAACAGGAAGCAAGGTGAACACATACAGCAACATGTAAAAGTGTGAATACATAGAACCAGAAAGGCTACAGGGCCTTGCAAAAATAGTCATGGTGGTTTTTTGGGGGGGGCGGGGGAGGTTTTGTCAAGTTGCAAGTTACAGCGTGTGATTGACCGACACGCTGTAGCGGCAAACCTCCCAGCATGAAGCCTCCACTGCTATGTTTCACCGCAGTGATGGTGTGTTTTGGGTGATCAGTTTTCGTAGTTTAATTCAGCCTCTGCAGCTCCTCCAGAGTAACCATGGGCCTCTTGGCTATTTCCCTGACTAATTCTCTCTTTGCCTAGTCTGTCAGTTGTAAAGAAAAAAATATATATAATTAATAACAAACGAGAGCCTTAAACACGCTGCACCACAGAATATTTAGTGACAGTGTAATATAACGTTGCCTAATTTAGCTTTCTGCTGGCATAAAGAAAATAGCTCTTTTTTCACAACGGTTGAGTCCCTCTGAGACTCAAGTTTAGGATGCAAGGCATCAGAGAGGAGGAGGTGCGGTTAAGGACAACCTCTCGACCTTTGACCTCCCACTGGTGGAATAACCTCCGGCCTGTGTATACAGGAAAATGCAGAGACCTGCAGATGTGACAACAGAGCTCCATTCTGCTGTCCAACAACTAAACACAACGCTGCGCTGTATGTGTGTGTGTGTGTGTGTGTGCGTGTGCGTGTGTGTGCGTGTGCGTGTGTGTGTGTGTGTGTTTGTGTGTGTGTGTGTGTGTAGTTAGCCTCTTCATCATTAGTACAGTTAGCTTTGTCAGATTTGGGACAAAACAGAACAATGGAGCTGAAACTCGTACAACAGGAACAGACTGTTCTGTTTATTTTACCGTTTCCTGTTTCTCTCTGCTAGAAGGTCCAGCAGCGGTTCGGATGGGGAACCGTACCGAACGCCGACGCTGTGTGCATTCCCTGAAGCTGACTCGCATATGTTTGAACGTATGGACATCGGCGTGCGTTTGAGGGTTGTTACGCAATCAAATACAAGCCTGCCGTTTCCCACGGTCCAGACAGGAAGTACAAATTTGAAATTTAACTGAATTAGCTACAGTATTCCCAAACAAACTCATTCTATGTCTTGATCCATCTTTGTTATTTGAGCTGAATGTTTGTCGTTCTTTATGGACACCAAGATGTTTTGAACAAACTAAGCAGTTTTGACTGCTACATGATTTTTTATCTCTGTATGAATACTTTATTACTTCAGTCATGTTTTCTTTCTGCTTTCTTGTTTTTGCTTGATTGATTGATTGATTTATTTTCTGGCTGTCATAAGGTTAGAAAACTTTCTATCCGCTGTGGGATTTGGATTTTTGCTTATTTCCAAGTTGAGGACACGTCCCGTCTTTGAACCTTTGGATTTCGGTCCATATGACCTTCGTGGTTTTGGCAGCTCACAGCAAGCATGAAATAAAATGGCTCTGCAATATAAATATTCAGCACGAGTTTATTTTTGAGGATTCCCCTGGATACTTTCCAGTGGTCGAGCAAAACCCCCAGTTCTTTAGCTGTTTGGGATCCTGCCTTCAGGATTTAGATCTGGAGGTAAGTAATACAACACAGACTTTATCAGCATATCCAAAACATAGCCGTGTGTCTCAGCTCTTGATATTAAATATTAAGTGCCACTGTGCCCTCTCTTCTACGTAGGACACTTGTAGAAGAGGTTATGAATAGTAACCTCTGTAGATCCCTACTATGCACATAACACTCAAACGTGTCCTGAAACATTTGAGCACAACCATGTATATTAACTCATTGCAAAGTGTTTCCATGTCATCATTTCAAGGATTGCCAGATGTGATTTACACTGATCAAGATGAATGAGAAACAAGATTAAATGCTAACAAAACAGAGTGCTGTGTGGATGCTCCTCCGCTTTGTCTTTTTTTTTTTTTTCTCTCCACTTGACGAAATATGGCTCAAGCAGTTGTGTCCGAGTCAAAACGGTGAGGTGAGACGCCGGCCACCCGGGCTCGGACTAAATTCACATTTCGTTGCAATAAATAAATAAATCTCAGATGAAAAGTGACATAGAATGTATTTATTTTTTATTTTTTTTAATTGGTTTTTGTTTTGACTACACTAATTCAGTCGAGAAAAATTCCAATGTAAGAAATAGCTGTCTTCAGTACAACGTCCAGTTGTTCATCTAGATCAATCCCAATAAATGAAATACCTGGTAACTGTATGCCTGCTAGAGTTTTGGAAGTGATGCAGCAAAAATAGTTTTTTGGGGGTTTTTGTCCCACCATCACAAACGTAAACGGGTGGAGTCTTCAAAACGCTAGTTGGACTTTGAATGAAATCAAGTTCTTTAGCTTGATGGCAATAAGTCGACGCTTTTCAGCGACAAACACACCATGTGGGTTTGACATGAAACATAGAATGAATATGTATGTCCCCTCTTAAGCTGTCGCTTTGGTGATTTTGTTATTTTTTTTTTTAAGGAAAAAAAAATTATTTTAAAAAGACTTGTAATGCATCCTTATCTGGGAAGCTAATTAATGTGGTTAGTCCTCCGTTAAAGCCAAAAAGAAAATCATTTTAGAGGTCATTGGTATATAGTGCAACATTTCGCTCTGTGTACTAGTGAAGATATTTTCAGTTAGAGGTCAACTCAAAGGTCAATGTGACTGTTTTGTTAAGGGTTCATCCAAGCTCTAAAAATTAATGAGGAAAAATATGACAATAGAAACTCATAATATTTTGCTTTAAATAAATAAATAAAATACAGAATAGACAGTGATAAACACTGCCCTTATGTACCTGTTTAGTCAAAACATTTTCACCTTTGTTTTAGTAAATTACAGGAAAGTTGTGAGTTGGGTTATCATTTTTCTAAGAGATGATGCGTCTCTTCTCTTCTCTCTTATTTTTTTTTTTTTGTGGGAGGGTTGGATGGGGGGGGTCTCTTTGCCGTCGGTCAGAACAGCTGCTTTCATCCAGAGGCATTGTGGGTCTGAGTTGCTGTGGTGATGCCTCCAGTTACGGCAGCTGTTCAATCTGCCGATGTCAACATCGCTACTGGCAACTCTGATTAAAAACAACAACATCAAGACACTCTGTGCCATCATAAGGAGGGAACAACATCATTAATCACTCATAAGAGCTGTGTGTGCATGTCAGTGAAATGATTTAGTCATTAAACCCCCCCCCTCCAAAAAAAACAACTTTAGAACAAATAAATAAATAAATAAAATCCTCCCACTCACTGCAGCCTCCATCCAAATCGTTTGCTTCTGAGTGCAGTTCTCTGATTTTCCATCTGATGGCGCTGGCCTGACAGGAAGCTGTTCTGCGGCTTTAGTGTTTGAGCGGATCAAACTGATACCGCAATTCACCCCTCGCAGGACGTCCCATTCCTGCCATTCTGTTTCACTTCCTGTTTTGTTTTTGTTGTTGGTTTTTTTTTTTTTTTTTTTTTTTTTTTAATCTTACCAAGGAAACAAACAGTAGAATAGGGGTTGTGGAAACCGGTTGCCATAGAGATTGGAGACGTGCGCGCACACACACCCGCACACACTGAGGCCAGCTGTCAGCTGGATGAGAAGACCTCCTCTTTGTTCGAAGAAGAGACAAATGGACAGCGGACAAGTTGTCAGAACAAACGGGCAAACATCACGATTCTGGCTCGTTTCAAACTCAAATGTGAGTCTTCATCAGTCTCTCTAGTGATGAAGTCAAGAGGTCGAGTCAAACAAAAGTGTTAAGTACCCCAGTCATATAAAATCTATAAAATACAAGCAGCATGGGACCACAGGCTGTCGGTGTGAAAGCTGTGGAGGGGCAATGCTGTCTTCCACAATGAAAACCAAAGCTGTACTTTAAATTGCTAACTGGTCCACTCTACAACAGTGTTGGCAACAAGGTTTGCAGTTAAAATACTCACTGAATACTGTGAAAGGAAACTTCCCAACTAGCGCTGAATTCAGTGATAATTCCTGGTAATTTATGAAGGACAAAATCCTCCAGGCCAAACACACTGGTGTGCTTCCGAAATGTCAGCGTCACAGCAACCTTGACGAAGTAGCAGAGCTTGATCTTCCTTTTTAGCAGGAAAGTCAGAGTGTGGGTATCTACGTTTCACTGTGTCCAGGATGTTATTTCTCCTCTCAGAGAAAGAGGTGAAGGGCTCAACTCTTATTTTGACAGGAGGTCAGCATGCAGTGCTTTTATTTTGATGTCCTTAAAATAGAAAGAGGCCTTGACAGAGAAGGACTTCCTGCGATGAGAGTCGGGGGAGAAGGAAACAGGCAAAAGGATCGCCCTAAACCTCCCGACTCACTGTGGGGAAGCTAAGGGAGGAAGTTCAGCCAAGTTGCTGTTGCTATGGCTACCAAGGCATTTACAAGCAAAACCAGTTAGGGAGAAGAATATGGTAAGTGAAGTGACCTCTGAGTAGTTTAGTGTTATTTTTTTTCCAACCGCAGACAATGTTCAGGGATTTCGAAGACAAAACCAGAAGTATGTGAGAATCAGAGAAGGATGTGAAGAAATACTGGACACACACAGAGGCAAAGCTTTGAGTTTATGGGACGTGTGCTGAAAAATTAGGCATAAGGTCACAGGCCAAGACCCGAACAGTGACCAGCTGAACCTGCTGGGTCAGGCGTTGTTACATAATCAGATAGTGTTAGCTGTAACATAAGTTATTGATGATATAAAGAGTGTTTTTAATAGGTTGTTAACGGCCACATTTATTCTAGAAAGTGAAATTGAACATATTCTTCAATATTAACAGTTCCCCATTTATTTTCAAGAAACCATCTCATATATAAACAGGAAATGCCCTCAGCGATACTACTGCTGCTCTTCTAGTTCTGCTTTTTTTGGACCCAAATCCTGTTGGCCTATCCCTAGATCACATGTGTCAAACTCAAGGCCCGGGGGCCAAATCCGGCCCGCCGTAGCTTTTTATGTGGCCCTCCACAGACTAGACTAAACACTAAATATTATATTATCAATCATATCAATGCAGTTTTTATCTGTTTACTGCCAATTTATATCAATCAATCCCTCCAGTTTCTTGAGAATTTAGTTGATGTATGATTATGGTCCATGATTTATACAGCGAGTAAATAAACAGTCGCATTTATTATTAGTCCCTGTCGGGACTGAAGAGATCTTCAATAATATTATGTAATTTTAAGAATTCATTGACATATTAACAGTTTGTGAACAGGTTTTATCAACACATCCTGGCACAACCGGCCCTTTAAGAGCCTTCATGATCTCGATTTGGCCCAAAACAAAAATGAGTTTGACACACCTGCCCTAGATGGTTATCAGTGGTGCAGATGAGTCGATGTGATTATTCATTTATAGTTTAAAAATCATTCGGTGCATGAGATGGAAAAATGGGGCTTTCTGGGTAGAATATAAGGCGTTCTAAAACCAAATAATTGAGGGATTTACTGCTTGGACAAAAAGTCTGCAGGGTATTTAGGGTGAGTAAGCGAGACCTCATAGGAAATGACCCTTATGAAAAACATAAAACAAGATGGTTATGTCAGGCCAAAAAAAAAAAAAAATCATGTCCACCCCAATAATACAGGATGTTATGATTCTATGTTATGATTTGATGAGAGCATCAAAAGCAGCACAAACAGATAAAACCCATTAGAAGACTTAATGTTTCACAAAACGCCCTTTATTTCCTCACATCTGCCTGGCACACAGCATGAGAGCAACTTTACATTTTAAAGACTTACAGTTTGAGAAAGATTTAATTTCACTTGTCTCGCTATCAGACCTACTATTAAAAATCGTTTAAATGAGATACCTGGTCATGATTTGTGGTTGTAGTGGTGAGGATGGAAGGGGAGGGCCCAGGTTGTTGAATGGAGACGATGATGGTTTTAATGAAGAAAAACAAAACAAAACAAAAAAACACAATCCAGGCAGCACAGGTGAGCAAAAGGCTTGGAGCTCAGAACTGTAAACTATATTTACTCCATATTTGGTACAAGTGACTACATGAAATAACAAATCTTTAATGTTGCAAAGAATTTTGAGTCAAAGGTTGATAGAAAACACGTTCTATGATTAGAGCTAGCGTTCTCCATGCCTGTAAATGAATAACTACTAGATATTAAATGGAGGGTTGTTTTAGTTTCTTTGTTCACCCCTAGAGAAAAAATACAAAAAAAAAAAAAAAACAAACAAAAAACTAAAAAATCTGAGTTGAGCATCTAGAAAACTTGGCACTTCTTTTGATTTCATGAGGAGTTTTAGTTGCGCGTGTCACTAAGACAGTGACAGTAAACAACAGCACAGAGCGTACAGCCAACATTTCTTTACACATAAGGACCCATGTGAGTGGGAAAAGGGTGCATCACCTCCAGCAGAGTCTGTTAATGAATCATCAGGCAGTCGGAGCGCCGTGGGAGACGGCACAGCTGTGAATAGGAGAGAGTGTGTTCTGCGTTTAAAGGCGCAGTGTGCGGTTATCACTCTGCGGCGCCTATTCTAAATGAAAAAAAAAACAAAAAAAAAAAACTGCGGGATAACTGAGCAAAGCAGATCCACTCTGAACGAGGGGAACCTGTGATTCGGAGAAACGATGGTTAATTTCACTCACAGCGTTCCAGCTCCAGGCCGCACAATGAATCGTGACACTACTCACTGTGTAATGAAGCTGACAGAGCAGTTTTTCACCTTTAATGAACAGCCTGGACTTTAGTTCAAGCTGTGCCATTCTATACCTGTTAAGGACTTCACGCAAAACCCTATTATTATTATTTTTTTTTAGTTTTACTGCAGGTCTGAAATGACAATTACTGTCAACTGTTCAGCGTTCAATAGACTAGATCTTGTAGCAGCATAACGACAAAGATAGCTCAGGGCAACTGAAGTCGACCAAACTGTTTATTGCAAAGAAAAGTGTCGTCTTAAAAGTAGACAGGGTGCTCAGGAAGAAGTTAATGTGTGAGAACCTGTGTGAAACGACCTGCGTTTTATATTTTAAATCCTAAACGCTGTTCGGAGACAGAAACAGGAAGCGTCCTATTGGGTGTCGCGGATGAAAAATGTCTGAATTTACTGAGCACCAAAAGGGAAAAGGGAGTGTGTGTTTGAGCGCCAAGCTGTCTGCATGAGTGGGAAATGGGAGTTCTCGTTATCAAACCATCTGACATACAGTTTAGATAGACAAATAAATACCGGCTGCCTGACAGTGATCACACCTGGATTTTGTTTTACGCTAACAAACTTTGCTAACAGGCATAAGATTGCTCACTGTTTTTCTTTTCCTCTTGGCTTTTCATCTCTGATCTGGACGGCCTGACTGAATCAGACCGTCTCGTGGGCCGGACTCGGGATGATGCTGGTGTGAACTGGCTTCCTTCCGCCCCATCCCACTCACACGTCCACAGGAGGTCACAGGAGGTCACAGCAGGCCGATGCAGCAGCACGCGCATCAGCACGACCTTCCCTCCCGCCAGACAGGAACTCATCTGACTATGAGTGTGTGTGTGTGTGTGTGTGTGTCTGTTTCATGTGTGTGTTTCTAGTTGTCAGAGATAAGCAGGTCAGGGCCAGGGAGAGATAAAATTCTCGACGAAAGCAGCCCTCCTCCACTGACGGGGAAACCGCCTGAGCCGACCCAGCAGTCCCTCAGCCGTCTGCCGGTTAACGGACAGCCTGGTTCCCTCCAGGAGAGATGTTTAACTGCAGCTCGTTAACATAATTAATTGACTCCCGTTAGCTTAATGAAGCTGCAGGTTAACACACAGAGCGGAGTCTTTTGTTCATTTGAGATGCTGACACAGCCAAAGTGCTAAAAGCGTTCACATCAGCACTAGGAATCAACAAACATTAACGACGCAGAAAAAAAAAAGAAATAAATAATTAACTCTAATTGAAACCATTTAGCAGCATGAGCTGGGTGTCTGCAGAAAGGAGGCAACGTGGTAATACTGAAACTGCGCTCCGATACCAAATCTAAAATCGACACAAAACTCTTTTTCCCTGCAGTCATTTGAGAGGATCCAATGACACGGGATACCATCACACTGTTTTCATGTATTTCTCTTTTCTAAAGTGGTCAATCTTCTGCGCACCGAAGAGGCTTCAGGCAGAAAATAGCTGCTGCCGCCAAAACACACCAACATCAGCTCACTGCTCATGTTAACTTGCAGCCAGTTTGATTCAGTCTCATAAACAAATGAAAGACGTGGCGGCGCAGAGTCAGAGGTCGCAGCGCATGCCACCGAAAGTCAGCAGCGCCGATTCTGTCCAGCTTCAGATTACATTTCAGTCATTCTTAAGCGATATCTGCAGATAGCACTTGAACTTCCGCGCCTCTGTGATCTACGCCTGACCGCTGGGGGTGACGGTACGATAAGATGAAACCTCCAAATCCTTAGATCCTTTTCCGAACTAAAGTCATGTGAAAACGCACCCCGGAATACAGATTTACTAACTTTTTTGTACATTTCAGATGATCACTCTGAAAATGTTTTAGAGCGAAAAGGACCAGCCTTTTCCTATTCGAACAATGAACTGCTTCCTTGTTATGAATTAATTAAGACAAGTTTTGATTCGGTTTCCTTAGACACACTTCAGTCCTGCTACTGCCTGACTGGGAGAATGAAGCAATAACTGAAGCAGGTCTTGTCTGACAACATAAAGGAGGCTCGGACATCTCAAGCAGAAACTATTTTTTACCCTGAATATGTTGGAAAGTAATCTCTAACGCTTTGCCAGTCGCAGTCAGCCATCATCCACAAAAAACAGAAACATGAAACAGTCATCTTAGTTCTCATGCAAAGGGACAAAAATTAAAATGTTGACCTCCTTCCTGAATGCAGAGGATCTCACGGTTCTTTTAATAACACTGACAATCTCATCACACCAAAGTCCTTGAAAGCATTCAATCGGTTTCGGAGCTGAAGTTGCAGCTGAAACGTCACAACAAACCTGCCGCAGCGACTACACCCCTGGCTGGTAAGTGAATTCAGAAACATGTCGATTTGGTTTCATCCTGACTTTTCCTGTCGCGCAGCAACATCGGAGTCAGGCCGAGCCGAATGACCCTCGGCGGGAAGAACAAGCTGTGTGCCGGAGGTCCGCTTCCTGGCGAGCACAATGGCTGTTGTTCTAGACAGGATGTGACATCATCGCCAAGGACTCTGACAAAGGAAGAGGCTGGCGAGGGCATATCTCTGTGTCGTCTTTGGTAAAGCGGAGATACCAGCGTATCTGTGAGGAACTAAGATTAGTTTTGGGAAACCGGCAGACAAGGTGAGGTGTTTGAAGGTCTGGTGGCTGAGATGTTACTCTCTGCTCATCCGAACCATAAAAAGACGAATAACAAACCTAATCGAACTCGCTTATCGAAACAAAGACGGACTCCTGAATCAACATACAATAACTTTCATGGATTTCACATCGGGATCACTTTAGACTTCTCCAATTTTTTTTGGTATTACATGCATATTAGATGTTCTTCCGAAAGCATCATCTCCAACCGTAATAGAGCCAAGTCTAAAAGTTTTAATTGTCTCGGGATTAATACGAGGTTCAACTGAAATATTTCACGAGGCTAAAAAGTTGTCACTATTGTGCGAATCTTCACCGACACAAACATTTTCCTCCAATTCCCTTTAAAATGCCCTTCCTGAATCTTTGACATCTTGTCAGAACCTCTTGTTCCTGACAAACTCTGTGAAAAAAATGTTAAAATGTCCAGCAAATAACAGAAAACGTTTTGAACTATGGAAAACTAAAACGCTTGTAAATATGAACAGTTAACAGAAGTATCGACAGATGTGACCCAAACAACATCCAGATTGAGGTAGAAGTTTCTGCCAATATGTGCTAGCAAATCATATTAATCTTTGCATCTAACAATGATCTTCTTTATTTTGTGTGTGTGTGTGTGCGTGCGTGCGCGTGTGTGTGTGTGTTTTCTGACTGTGCACTTTTGTTTCTGCTCATCAGCCAAGTTGGAGATGAAGGTATTTGAGCGTTCTCTCTTTAGCTCAGGAGACATTTGACTCCACCACACAAATAAAAACTGCTGAGAAGTATAACTCTTCAGTCAGCAGCGTGTGTGTGTGTGTGTGTGTGTGTGTGTGTGTGTGTGTGTGTGTGTGTGTGTGTGTGTGTGTGTGTGTGTGTGTGTGGGTGTGTGTGTGTGTGTGTGTGTGTGTGTGTGTGTGTGTGTGTGTGTGTGTGTGTGTGTGTGTGTGTGTGTGTGTGTGTGTGTGCGTGTGCGTGTGCGTGTGTGTGTCTGAAGGCATCTTCTTCAGAAACAGCTTGTGTTGCCTGTGGGACAACGTGCACACTCTCGCTTCCCATGTACAGTGTAAATGCTGCAGGCCTGCACCTCATTAATGACTCAACATATGGCCTCATGCAGGCAGACAAACACAGTTCTCCAGCTCTTATTGACTTGTGATTAATTACCTTCCAATCAAAGCCGAGGCAGCCCGTCGCTGTGAACTCTGACCCAGTTTACTGGACTCGGTTTATTTATGTTGAGCTTCACAGTTGGGACTCCTGCGTCGCTCTGAGATCAGAGTTCAGTTCTGTTTTTTGTCTTCGGGATTCTCAGCTATTCAGCTCTCGGTGCGAAGCGAAGCCGTCGCAGTGTGGTGGTTTTACTCTCGCCTGTGCTTCTCTGCTCAATGTTCTCCTCATGTCTGTGCTGCACTTCTGTCTATTTTTGGTCATTTCTTTTTTGTCATGTCTCTGTGCAGCCTGTAACGTTCGGTCCACAACCAGTCAAGTGCCTGTTATCTCAGTCTGTACTGACATACACAAGGCTCTGCCTTGGGAACTTGTCCCATAAATCCTAATTTGAACAAAACTGGCATTATCTGAGCGTTTACTAGTAATCTTTAACATAAAATCTCAGTATATTTTCTTTCACTCAAGCAAGGTATGCATAGATTATCAGAGTCACGCTAAACAATGCACAGTCTTACGTAGAAACAACAGAGAACATTTTGTACTCCATAGTTGATTAACATTTATTCCTTTAAAGGGGCAGTATTATACCGGGAACATAGCGCATTTTATGGCACAGGAAAGTAACTGTGTTAACTTCAATTGTTATAAAAATGCTGTACAAATCAATATGACTTCAAAAGATTACTTCCAAATTGTGGGCCTTACTTCATTTAACTTTACCTTGATTTCCAACCAGTCAGGCCATTTTCCTCTAACGTCAGCAAACATTTGCACCAAAATCCCCAAAGATTATCACCAACAACCATATTCAATTTCCTTTCTTCCATATTCTGATGCTTTCCTATTTCAATTAATTATATATAAAAAGCCTCAGCAAATGAAGTAACCAGTCAATCGAATTGAGTGAAACTTGTCCAAACCTCGACTACTAAAGACACGACCTGTTTGCTCACCGATTGAAGATGTGCTTCTGTTTCTTGAGACGCCATTCCTGCCTGGCCATGCACACCCTGAAAGTTACTGCAACTACCACCCCACAGTCTGACGAATGCAAAAGAGAGACTGGTTCAAGCACATCTGTTTCATCGTCTTTGTAGGTTATGCATAAGATAAGGAACGAAGTGTGATCTGCAGAGTTTTCTGAATCCTCCACAAGGTGTGCTTGAGTTTCTGACTGGAGGTTTCTCACTGCGATTCTGGAGGGTTTAGTCACCTGCTGTTTCGTCGTCAGCTGCTCCATCCACCCTTTCTCTTTTCCGCTGAAAATCTTTATTGATGTTCATTATGAGGGCGTTTGTCATCATTTACAGTGACAGGCCGGCTGCTCTCGGCCTATCCCAGGAACGCAGCTCGGTTTCCATCGAAGCGGATTAAAGACTTTTTCAAATTCCTCTGTGTCTAAGGTTTTAATGGGCCTTTCGGCGATTTGGATCACGATTTGACCGACTCCATCTGTGGAGTTTCTTCTCTGTCTCTCGACGAACAAGCCTATTTTCACTTTCAATCACAGTTTTTCCTCTAACCTCTAAAGATCGCCTCAGCCTGGCTCTTCAATGAGTCGGCGTCGGGTCTGCTGGAGACCAGAAGCACGGCCACACGTGTCCACCCGTTCAAAGGAGACGTAGCTCGAACACGCTTCTCATCAAATCTGAATAGGCCGAAAAAGAGCTTGGAACAGTTGTGGGATTGTGACTGCGCCGTGAGCGAACACAAACACACGCACACACACTCTGAGAGGCCTGATGGAACCAATTAGCAGACGTTGTCATGGCCTGGAGACGTCACAAGCTGTTCACACACCCCCATCCTCCTCTGTGCTTGCCAGGGGGTCTGCGTGTGTGTGTGTGGGTGTGTGTGTGTGTGTGTGTGTGTAGGTGTGTGTGCGTGTGTGCGTGTGTGTGCGTGTGTGTGTGTGTGTGTGCGTGTGCGCGTGTGTGTGTGTCTGTGTCACTTCACATACATCAGTTCTAAAATATTTACAGTCCTCTGTGCCTTGCAGTTTATGTGACTGACCCACATTAATATGTGAATGTGTGTGTGATGTCAGCGGCCTCAGTCACAGGAACCTCTCCATTTATGGTCGGAAGCCAGGATCTTCACACAGTCCTCTGTCTGTACTCTCGCGTCAAAAAATTTGACTGTTTTCCGTCTGCCGTTGCGTAATGTCAGTTCTGCTTCTTTCTACAGTGCAAATACTGAGAATATTGGCCAAACAGGGCAACTTTCCTGTCGCTTAAACCTCAGCTTGTGTCACGTGTAGGACTATTTGGTCGGCCGTAAAAGAACAACCACTAAAGCTATTCTCCTTTGTATTTCCAAAGGGAAATAATCATGGAAATGCTATGTGAGTCAGTGCTGGAGTGCACCTTGTCTAATTCCATCATCGGTACAAATGACTAACAAACGTATGGTTCGCATTAAGAATCAAGACTTCGTCTAACAAGAGGAAAGACTGAACAGGACGAAGGGATTAATTGTACGAAAAGGAAACAGAGTCAAAGTCTCAGACAAATATTTTTTGCTATTGTTCACGGCTTTAAAATTAGAACATCCCACAAACGAGTTTCAGAACAAGTGTCACAACATGCACTAAGAAACTGTGGGTCTTCGGCAATGATCCATTTATGGAGAGGATTGACGCAGTTCCCACCCAAACAATGGGACCCACCTCAACTTTACAACCAGAAAGTTGTGACTTGGACACAGTTTGGTTTCAAACAGGAGGCTGATCTTTAACGTGCATCAAAACTGGTTATGAAAAGGACAAAGAACTCCAGTGACAATGAGATTATGCTTGATGGAGATGTTCATACCAGAAAACCAACCAATTCAAATGAGCTGAGAGGGCAAATATCCCATGAAGACACGTTGGTAACACTTTATTTGACAGGGTTTGCATAAGACTGGCATGACACTGTCATAAAAATGACTTTTTAAAAAAAAATAAAAAAAAGTCAATTTAATGCAAAGTTGTTTCTTTTTATGGACTTTCAATTGAACTTTTAAGAGCAACTTTGCATTAGAAGTGTCATTACTTACCGAATGACACTTCATGACAAACGCTCATAGACATTCATGAAGACTCCTTCATGTTCATGACAGATGTTACGTCATTTTTATGTCAGTCCTGCGCACACCCTGTCAAATAAAGTGTTAACCGAAACTTTAAGTGGCAACGGACTCGGAAAAAACAATCGGTCGAGGCGCAGTCGCTTCACCAAATGTCAGTGGGGGTGTGTGTCTGTATTTGTTTTCAATCTGGGGGGGGAAAAAAAAAAGGGAAAGCAAATCATTTTGAATATTAACTGCAACAGCCTTCACTATTAGTGTTCCCTTAAAAGAGATACTTCCTGTGAAAGGAGTGTTTTTCATTATGTTTGCATAATATGTTTTCCTTTGGCCATTCAGTACTATTACAGGGGGAAAATCTGGATTTAGTCAGTAGTTAGGGGTCTAAACACTCATTTCCTTTCATTTGACTAATGTCAGCGGCTCCTCCCTCCTCGTGTGCCATTCTCTCCTTTGGGCAAACAGACGGTCCCACACCCGTGTTCAGGCTCAGATCAAAGCATTGTATCTGGTCCTGGTCTGTAATCAATTGATGTAAAAGCAGATGGGGGTGGCGAGGGGGTGCCTGTTTATTAACATACCACAGATAGCACAGATAAACTCCAGATGATGTCGAGAGCTGGGTCAGCTGAGACAATTACAGGCCTCAGGTATGGTGAGTTGCAAAACGTGTCTACTTCCCTTCAGCTTTTCCACTGGGTGAGGGTTTGGCGTTGTGACGTAACTCGGTGTGTGGAGCATGTTGGTGCTGCTGTGCGGCAACACTGCACCAGTACAAGTTCTTTTTACAGCGATTTATCAGGCTGTAAAAAGAGCGTAAAAACACCACATCACATTCCATTACACCGTCATTTACTAACCGGAGATGAAATGAGAGAAAAATGTAAACACATAGAAACTAAGAATGAACCTGAAAGGGTTCTTTGTGTGTCAGGACTGGCACGTCCCCCTGATGCGTTCGGCGTTGTGTGAGTGTGGCTCGAAGTGTAAAAACCTTTTCACACCAATAATTTAAACTTGTCCAAGACAACTAAATGTTTCCATAACGTAAGTCATCATTTTGTAAAGGCATGTTCACATTTTATTATTATTCGAATCATTTTTGCACGAAAAACACGTGCAAAACGGTTTCAGGAGTGACAGGAATCTTGGTTTCATTCTTGGCAGATGAACTTTTAAGTATTTACAAGCTCAATGCAACCTCATCGAATTTAAGTTCAGCACGAAAACCTACTTTGCATTTGATTTTTGCCCTGCCGTTGTTGACGCTGGATATCATAGTCAGGAAACTGAGAAAAGCAGAATTATTCCTGTAAAAGGGGAGTGGTGCATTAAAACCCGTTCTCCTTTCGTGAATCATGATTACCTCCAAGGAAACGTGCTGACATCAGTATTTTGCCTCCCAAAGACTTCACAGCCAAGCGTATCGCCACCAGTAATACTAGGACGTCGAAAAGAGGAAAAAGAGAAGAGGAGGCCCAAGAAAGACCAACAGGTTTCAGGAGTGTACTCTAAAGAAAATCCACTTTTTTCTTTATACCGTCCTAAAAATGAAAACACTAAGAAACAATGTTTGGTCAGTGAGGATGTCCTCTTCTTTTCTCCAACTTGACTTGAAGCTCCCACCGTGCCAGCAGCTGACACGGTGGGAGCTTCTGTTAGCAAGATGACTGCATTTATATCTGCAGCAAATGTTATGTCATCATTTTGAAACAGAAGCAGTGCCGTGGGAAAATGCGCTCTTGTCTTTTAACTGGTAGGCAAACAAATTTTCCCACATCCCCCAAACTTCTCTCACGTCTGAGTTGGCGGAAAGTTTCAAACAGAGCAGTGAAAGGAAGTTAGAGAGCGATCTTATTAATCATGACACACGCGCACTCTCTTTTCACTCTTAAACTTACGTTCAGTCAAAAATGTTATCTTTATGATTTTTTTAAATTTTTTTTGTGTGTTGTAGTTCAAGTGACATATTTTATTCCTGCCAGGAAATGTGTCGAGAAGAATGAGGGTCTTTTAATTATAATTAAACCGAATATAAACTGAGCAGTTTCATCACATTAGCTGCACTTTGTGGCTTCTCCCAGATGTTCACAAGTCAAACCGCTCCAGTGACTCCAGTGACTCCAGTGATTCCAGCGACAGCTTGAAATCTGCGCTTCAAGAGAAGGAACCCTTCTCAAAATCTAATGCTGATCTCTCGTATCGCTCGTCGACTCTGCAATTAGATGAAAGGGGGAAATGAAAAAGAACAGAGGAAGTGGAAGCGCTGTCAGCAAATTTATATGCAAAACAGTAAAAAAAAAAAAAAAAAAAAAAATTACCACAAGAACAGCTCACGACACACCAAATACCACATTTGAAAAGCGACACACGCTGGTGGTGGTGGATTGCGGGGTGCCTCAATGACCAGATGAAAGAGTTCAGCTTTCATCTTGAGGCGGCAGCTTATCGGCTTCTGATCTTCTGGCCTCTCCTCTGCTGTGGGTCTGTGACCTTTGACGTTAATTGCAGCTTGAGGAGAAGTTTACAGTAACTTCAGTGAAGGCAGCACGCCGCCGAACAGATGCTACCAGCGATAAGAGGATCCCTATCGGCTGGAGGATCGTCTGTGAGGCCACGGTTCTGCACTAAACATCCACATCTGCCACTCACTTCAAATTTAAAAAATCGAGTTCCTTTCATTTTGTCTTTATTGAAACTGAGTTATTATGCGAACTGCAAATCGTTTGTCTGTTCTCGTTCTTGGAAGGCGGAAGAGCCGTTGCATCCACCACCTGGGACAGCCTGAGTCACATCAGTCTGAGTCACCTGGTCCGGTGACTCTGCAGAGTCTCAGCTGCTTCGACAACTGGAGCTTTGTTGCACCGGTCCCGTGATGAACGCCCAGAAACACCAAAACGCTTCTCGTTAGCGGTAATTAGCGCTTTTATGCACCACGTCGCTTGGGAGTTGATTGTGTCATCAAGCCTGTCCACGCGGATGACCTTTGAATTCAGTCTCTTTTAGTGGATGTTGAATACTTTTACCTTGAAGTACAGGACATGTTTGTCTTTCAACACAGGCGACATTTTGAGAGGTTTCACCTGCTTCATTTCTCATGTGCGATAGCCTCACACGGGGAGAAGTTTGCCCCAGGCTCACAGTGAAACAGTTTGTTGTTTCCAGCAAGTCCACCAACAACTGGATGAGACTTGAGAGATAGGAAGTCCTCGGCCTTGATCTCAGGGATTTGCTGCAGGGTGACTTCAGACACGCTGTACTCAGATAGTAGAGCATTTGGATGTGTTGTCACTCAAAAATCATTGGTTCAGAGAGAATGATTTCTTGTTTGACATATCTTCAAGCTCTTCAGAGGCCCGTTGCCTTTCGTTTGATTCAAGCCTGTTGAATCAGAATTCACGTAAAACATGCAGGACATCGGGTCTTCAGAACTGACTCTGGACAGCACTGCTCGACCTCAATCAGTCAGGATATGACCAAGCAGAATGGATCAAGCCACAAACAAAAAAAAGTTATGAGGCACCTTTTGCACAGCATAGCAGGACCTCTTCCCTCGCCTGGACTCACATCGGTGGAAAATATTACTATCAGATGATAAGGATCTTTTTTTTTTTTTTTTTTTTTTTTCAAAAAAAAAAAAACCTATCCAATTATGGGTGGAAGATCTTCCAAGTACGGTAACCCAGCAACGTCACATGAACTCCATCACAGCTCAGTTGTTTTTCACGGTAAAGTGCATGTTGCCATGGTAAATTTATAGCAAGATCAGTCAGATTTTAAAATTCTCTTCAGCACGAAATCAGACAAAATCTGACTTGTTGCGTCTGATCATTTCACAAACAGACTTCAAAACAAATCAGCATTTACAAACAGCTGCTCGTTTACAGTCAGTCCTGCTTGTATCCAGGTGCTCTGATCAAATAGTAGTGAACTCAGAGAGGGAAGCATGGCTCTATTTTTACCCCCATTTTTTTTGCACATATGGAGACTTGAGTGGGTGGGAAGCTGGGAACAGTAGCGGGCCAGATTCCAGCATAATAACTGCTGGGTCATTAGCAGGAAGTTCCAATAAACAAACTTGGAAAATGTGAATGTGTGCGTGAAGCAGAGTTCCTGTCCTACATTCGCCCAAACAGTGTCCTTCAGTTTGTGGCTATTTTTTACCCGATTGGATGAAATAAGGCTGATTACTGCCAGAGAGCTCAGAATTAATGGTGATGCTCAGATTTTCCCCCCCGAGCTTCTTTCTTAACTTTGAAAATAGGAATTTCTGTTCTTGATTAAGAAGTTGGAAATATGTGAAGACGTATAAGCGAATGCAAAAATGTTCACATCCTTTAAACCTGTCATACTTTGTAAAATGATTTGCTGTGTAAGAATCCAGCAGCTTATGAGGAGCTTGGGTTCTTGACCAGTAAGAAGTGACTCACTGGGAAACAAGGGTGCAGCTGAGAGAGAAGGCAACAAATAAACGGAGAGGATGACATGAACAATAACCAAGGAAGAGAGGCTTAACAACACTAACAATTAATAAAAATTAATAAATCTGTACGGCAAGTTTTGCAAGTCGCTTTATTTTAAAGCACAGAAAGAAAATCCCCGTGCTCCTTGCACGTCTCTGTGTTTTCCTTTAACGGTGACAGATTGTTGAATTGGAATGAATCCCCAAGTTCGAGTTCTTCTGTGACTTTTCCAGGACAAATATTCATCCCTCTGAAGTTTACATAAACAGTGAACCTTAACTCTTCATCATTTCAGGCTACTGTAAATAAAGCAATAGTTTAGAGAGTACAGTAAGTCTAGGTGCAAAAAGTCTCAATCACACTTAGGACTTCTGTAGTAGTTTTTTTTTTTTTTTCTTTCCAACTGCGCAGCTCTTGTTGGGATGATGTCTGTAGCTCTTTTAACAGAGGACAGAATTGCAATTTGTTTACAGACATTGTAAGATTAATTGAGACTGGTACTTTAATATTTATTAGCAGAAGTTTTAAAAATCTGCCGCTTGTAAGCGGATTCATAATCTTGTGGTCTTTGTGCAAAACTTTAAGATCTCATGTCGCCTACTGGCTCTATCTTAAAACTTCAAGCTGATGGATGAAACACGTACGACTTCTTTATTTACTTGTATAGTTTCTCAACTTCCTGTTACATTCTTTGCTTTCAGTGGTATTTGCAACAGTCTGTCCCCACAACGTTGTGGTCCAAAAATAATAATTCAAAGTGATGAAATCTGGTGCAATGCAGAGTTCACATTCTTCTCACTTAGTTTGGGAATCAGTGTAAACATTTTCCCAGAAAAACACAATTTATCTTATGCTTAGTATAGTTGCTGATCCTTTTGTTTTGTTTGTTTGTTTGTTTTACTTGTGGTCTAATTTTTTTCTGCGGTTGCATCCACTTTTAATGAGGTTGATGGGTGCTGTGCAAAGGACTCTGTCGACATTAAGGTCAGTTAATGTGCTTTGTCAAATGTTTATTCCAAAATACGGAAAAAAAACCCCAACACATCGATGAGTTGCATCTGCATAGACCACATTTACCAAAATTGACTCTTTCATGCAATAAAATAATCTCATATTAATGTCTAAATCAAAAGTATTGGAGTGATAATTAACAGGTCACTATTTTATCAAATCACAGTTCTAACATGATATTGATGTACCTCGATTGTCGGCAACAAAATAAACAAAACATTCATGCTTAATTCTTTGAAGACGAAGCAAGTGTAACTGTGAAGACAGCACAATATATTCTCTATAACGACCCTTGAACATGTGTTTAAAAGCATAAAACTCACAGCAGCTCTTGATTTTGCAAAATATTAACTTATGATAGCGGATCAAAGCCACGTCGTATCAACGTTTCACATTTACTTTGGAGAAACTAATTTGGTTTATTTTGGGGATTCTAACTTTGGTGACATTCATGCACAAAGATTGGTGTGAACTGCTTCAATACATTTGTCACAAGACTCACCTCGGATGGGAAGGTTCACAGACCACAAGATGATTGGGACAGCACTGTGGTCAAACACCAAACCATCACACTTCCATTTTTTTTTTTTTTTTACACCGCAACCACGTTAGATATTTTAGAAAAAGTTAATATCATCACCTTCCCAAAATAATAGCAGAAGTCGTTTTCTGCCTAAAGTGTTTTTTTTTTCCGTTGTTGCTGCTAAATCACTTTTGTCCAAAAAAAATTACACCTTATTTTAGGAAGGTGACGATACATGACATGTTATTTAAACTAATAAAAATGTAAAAGCTGAGCATTAATTTAATTAAACATGTGAAACTCCAGTCAGAAGGAAGATTTTATAGAAAAAACATATATTATTAGGACTTTATTTTGTTTATAATCATGACTATACATTTCAGCGTACTTTTGTCTCTCTGTCTCATCGGGATGATAATAAAAAAAGTCTTGCTTGTAAAAGTAAATGGTAAATTATCTGATAAGTTCCCAAAGTTTCCAGTCCTAACAAAAAAATTAACAATTTCTTGTTTAAAAAAAAAAAGCTATTAAACCAAGTAATAAAAAAAAAAAAAATTGGGATTTTGACTGAATAGCACCAAGCGTAATGCTTCATCAACAGTATTTCTATTTGCCATCCCAATAAAGGAGCAAAGCAAAAAAACTAAATTTAAAGTTGCCTAATTCCTGGAGTTCATCCAATGATTCTTTCCCAAATTGCGTGGAAAAATAAACTTCTTTTGGTACAACAACGTTTGTGCTGCATAGTTTTTTTTTGTTGTTGTTGTTTTTTTTTTGTTTTGTTTTTTTTTTACAATTCAAATAAAAAAATAATAAAAAGACATAAAAACGTGTTGATGTTCGGAGCCTGATGATGGTTTGGTTAGAGGGGCCCAGCAAAGAGTTTGCTCATTATCAGTACTGAAAGTACCAAAGTAGACAAAGTTAGCCCAGCTGCTGTAGTGGTTAAAACTTTATGCCAGACTGAACATGTGGATTAAAAAAACCTGCTTGAAACTAAAACTGTTTTATTTTTATACTTTTATAAAATGTTTTTTTTTTCATTAGGAAATCCCATGGTTTTTTTTTTTTTTTTTTTTTTTTTTTTTTTACTGTGTTCGTTGTTTCTAAATCTGTCCTCCTGTCGTTGAGTCCTTGTGCGTTCAGACAGTAAAACGGGATTAAAGTTCACTCTATTGACGCCCTGATGACAACCTCGTTAGACTCGCGCGCTCTCACAGACGCGCACGCACAGCCGCGCGCTGTCCTCGCGCTCACTTCACTTTGGGCGGATGCTGGAGGAAACACCGTGAGACGCATGGAGACAGAGGAGGAAGGCTCTCAGACGGCTGGCTCTCGGTCTCATTGAAACTCTGCTGAAACTCGAGTCTTTCGGGGTTCTTTGCTCTCATTGAGGTTTGAACCTTTTTCTTATTCTTCTTCATCTTCTTCTTCGTTTGTTTTCTCTTTCTGTAAAATCTGCGAGGCTCGTGCGCTGTCGCGAGGAGCAGCAGCGGGGTTTCAGCAACAAGTCTCTGGCGCGATTGAGAGGAGTTTACCGGAGTCCCATTTGAAAAAGCAGTTTGTCTGTTTTGTTTTGTTTTCTTAAAAACTCGTTCTGGACTGAAACCTTTTGACCCGAGAGGCTCTCAGGTATGTGACCTCCACGAGGTGTTCAAGAACATTAACATGTCAGAGTTCCTTAATGTCCTTCATTAATGAGCTGCTGTCATAATGCTTATGTAAGAATCCAAGCAGGAATTGTTTCGTCTTTGCTATATATATATATTTTTAAATAGCTCCATGTGGAATTTTTAAATTAAATAAAGATTACGTGAAGATGATAAAACACGCCACGATATATTGGAGTTTGTGTATATAATCAGGTCGCAAAAGCATTAAAAAGAAGCTTTGGGGCAAGTTATCGACTTTAAAATATTTACTTTACTTAAATCAAAGAGGAAAGCATCAGGAAAATCTGGATTTAATTCTGCCAAACCTGTTTTAAGCAATAAAGGGTCTGAGGCGCTTCAAGTATGATATTTGGCAAAATATGGCTTTAAGCTCACTTTTTAAAATATTTTTATGTGGAGCCATCCTTAAATGTAACAGGGGAAACAGGACACTGTCTTTGTTTAGCAGCTTGTTTCATTAACATTTAGATTTTTCTGCTCATTGAGAAAAAATGAGTCTTTGAGGAACACAGGGGGAAAAAAATGGGCGTTTTCCTTTACAGAACGTCGGAACATTTTCTTGAATTTTGTGTAAAAACGTGTGTCTGTAAGGTGAGGTGATCCAAACAGAGCATGGGATGAAATGCGTCGGTCGGCCTCAGGGTTTATGTTGGACCAGCCCTGTTCACAGCGGCCGGTTTAAGAGGTGGGAGTTAACCACAGCTCATTCCAGCCTCTCTCTTTTACTTCCTACTTCTGTTTGGGGTTCCTCTTGACATCAGATGGTCTCGGCCAAAATGTGGTTGCATGTCAAGACTCTGGGGGCAGCTGACATCTTGACATGCCACATTTCTTGCAACTAATTTGTATCTTTGGGAGTACCAGAGTATTTTTTTTTCAGCTTCTTAGTCTGCATATAGATTAGATCATGATATTGAACCTCTTGCACTTGGCTGACAACTCACACTTGACTAACTAATCAAACTATTTCAGCTTGTTTGATAAATTAAACTGTGTTTACCCTACTTTCCTGCAGGATTTCCCCCAGAAACGCAGGCAAGCCGGGTGGTACGGGGCGCTGGGGCAGTCCACCAGTCGTCCACTGTGTTTTTGTGTTAAAAAAATGTTAACAGTTACAAAAAATTGGAAGGGTCACGAGCAGGGATAATAATTTGGAAACAACAGTGTTTGAGGCTAACGGGTGCAGGAAGGGTGCAATTAGAGCCCGCCAATCGTGCTCTTTTCAGTGTGTCACCTATAAACCTAGCTTAATCTGTCTTTACTACCACTGTTACTGGGGTATAAAAACCCTGTTTAAAATAAACAAACAACACTTAACCTGGTGGGGGGCTAAGTAAAGCTTGGTGGCTGATAATACCCTGGGGGGGGAAACCCTGTCATTTGCTTTAGTGACGCTTTTCCAAAACTAAGGAATATTTGTCGATCTTTGGAGTTTAAATCTGATCTTGTTCTAAAATGAAAACCTTTATAATTTGGATAATAAAACTACCTGATTTTTAACATTTTTTTTAGATGGAGCTTTCATCCAACGGATGTTTCATACAGAAAGTTTGTCATTTTGTAGCTAAATAGAAATGTTCCTTACCCACTTTGACAAGCAACAGTTGACTTAAACTGTCTTACAGTCATGGTTTACTGTAAGAAATTGGGATTCTTTGATTCTATGATAGCAGGAGGTTTCTCTGTTATCTTTTCTTGTCAGTAGTCATGATGTTTCATATAAAACAAATCAACCAACAGGGATCAAAGTCAGTCTAAATGTAAGTATGGTGCAGAAAGAAATGTTTTTTTTTTAATACTATCAGTATTATTTGTGAGAATGAGCAAGAAGAAATAAAAACAAACTCACTATGTTTAAGGTGAAAGCAAAGCTTGGGTATAAAATTAGGGTAAAAACTCATAAAGGGGTGAATTGATACACAGGTTTTGCTGTTTCCAAGCTTCTGAAAGATCCCGTTGTCTTTCTCTGTCCTGCAGGTCGTCTGAACCCATCAGTGAACATTATGGGTATCGTCTTCCTCCTGGTTCCAGTCCAGGTTCTGGTTCTGGTTCTGGTCTGTCCTGCAGCAGGTTATAATCTGGATCAGGAGCACAGCTTGGTGTTCAAAGGCCCTCACTCCTCGATGTTTGGATACTCTGTGCTGCTGCATCGCCACAACTCGGAAAAATGGTCTGAATCTAATCTCTGTTCTTGCATCACTGAGCTGCCATTTGTCTTCTAATTGTCTAACTGATTTTTATTTTGTCACTAAATATCATTATAAACAGTATTTGTGAATCATATATCTTTCAGCTGTGATCTAAACCAGACATACTGCTGTTCCTACACATATAGATGTTTGTTTGACTAATGCAGTTCATTAGAGAACGTCTGTGTGTGGTGCTGCTGTCTGCATGCACATTAATTAGTCTGTTTTTGGCAATAAAGAGAAGCTCTTTGAAGCCTCACACACAGCTCACTATTCAGACAGAAAGAAGAAAAAACGCTAACCCTGTGTTCATTTTCTCCCCGTCTAACTCAGGCTGCTGGTCGGAGCTCCAGTGGCTAACTCCTCTCATCAGCTGACTCAATCTCCAGGAGCCGTTTTTCTCTGCAGGATTGAGAACCGCACATGCCATCGTCTTCATGCTGGTGAGAGTTTGTTATGCTGTGTTTTTACGAACATCAATGAAACACATTTACTAGTGATCCGTGCACATGTTATTTGGGATGGCAGAGTAATTGGCTGAAAATAGAAACACTTTTTATTCACAGATTCAAACATTGTTACTATCAAGATATATCATAAAACTCTATTCTTCCCTTGACTTTTTGGTTTGTTGGATGAAATCCTATTGAACTTTGCAGTTGTATCCTGACAAAATTTGACAAATACTTTGGCAAAGCTCTGAATTCACATTTTAAGCTTTCTTTAAATCTATTCACAAAGGCAAAAGATGTATGAATAACCCTCAAACTAGAACAGCTTTTATAGGGTACTGCGAAGATGCAGGTCACGAGTAAACAATACATTCAAGTATGCAAATACATTGACACTGACTTATTAACAACAAGATTAATTGAAAACAACATTCGCCTTGTGGAAGTGACCTTTTACATGTGACCTTTTGTATGTGTGTGCAGACATTTTAAGTTGTGGGAAGACGTGTGAATCGGAGAGTGATCACCAGTGGCTCGGTGTTAGTTTGTCCAGACAACCTGGAGAAAACGGTGGACGTGTCCTGGTAATGCACAAATCATTCTTTTATTGTGACTGTTTTATTTTTTTTTTTTACTTTTTCTCTGTGAAGATGAAATAAAAAATTTTATTCCCAGTATGTTCCACGGCAGACAGAGGATGAAAGTCAAAAAAAGATATTAAGACCTTTCTTCATGTGCACTACTGATATTCCACCTATCACTGGCAGTCTTTCTCTCTCTCACCCTTTGACAGATGAACTTTTCAACATATGGAAGAAAATAGCTTCCTTTTAGATAGCTTCCTACATATCTGTGCTTTCACACGGATAAGGAAACTATCTCTCTTAGTAACAACTTCCACACCAAAAGGTATATTTAGCTCTTCAATGGTCATTTTTGCTCAATAAGTCTGAAAATAGGAATGACTTCAGTTACAAACATCTCAGGACATCTCTACGAATGATTTCTGCTCGTGATTTATTGACTGATAATTGTGTCTTCTGTTTACTTCTGAGATCTTAACACTGTAAAATGCCTGGACTGTCCAAACTAACAGGACTTGAGACATTCTTTATCTGCTGCACTTCTTGTGTTCCTAGTTTTCTCTGCATGCCAGGAGGCGAACAAGGCATTTTCCAACACGTAGATTAGACATAGACAATGTTGGCCAGCAGCTATCTTGCTTGATTTGCTTCCTGTTAGCACGGGAACACTCAAACAGCAGCAACGCCCAGTGGAGAACGCTTCCAAAAACATTTCCACTGACATAAACACCCTCCAATAATCTATAGTTGTTCAAGTGGTCAATAGGAATGTCCTTCCAGAATAGTTTCCTTCTGATCCAGTACTTCTGAGGCTTTGACAAAAACAGTTGCATCTTGGTGAAGTTATTAACCATAGCATGGAGCAACTGCACAACCAATAGCTAAATTTAAAACCATGAAGGCATTCATTGGTTGACAGATCAAGGACAGCTTTCAGCCATGTGATCATTTCTGTTGCAAAATTAATAAAACTAATAAGTATACAACAGGACTGAAATAACTCTAAGCTGCTGGTAATGTGGATGATAATAGGGCTCAAGATTTCACCATGGCGGCGTCCCGAACAGCAGATTTATTGCTTAGGTTAGCGTTTTCTGTCGCAATATTTCGGAGAAACAATGCAAGAACAGGCTAAGTCTAATGTGTGACTCAGTAATAGTTCCTTGTCAGATGTTGTTTGTAAGTTTCAAGTGTTATATGTGTGTATACGTGCGTGTTCAGGCATGTGCTCACCGCTGGAAGAATGTATATTACTCAAGGAAAGACGGCCAGAACAACAAGCTTCCTAATGGCGTCTGTTTTCGCTATGAGAGTGACCTGACATCCTACCAGCACTTTATCCCTTGCTACAAAGGTACACACACACACACGCGCACGCACACACACACGCACACACACACAAGTGTTTTATCCACAGCTACATGATTAGGGTGTCATGGCGTTGTAAGGGTTCTTGACCTTGCTTCCTCATTGAGACAAAGTCTGAGGATGAAACTCAGCTGTGAAATCCTATCGGATCAGGTACTTCCTTTTCTGCCTCAATTGTTTTTTTTTTTTAAGTGCCCCAGTGACTTGATGTTATGGTTCAAGATTAAGCAATCATAGCCATACCAAGAGATACAGATGTATGTGTGTGTGTGTGTGAGAGAGAGTGGATATGTGAAAGCAGCAGCTGTCCAGGAAAACATTTCGATATAATTTGCTCTCCTTCACCTTTGACCGCTTCTGTCCGTCACTCACAGACCACCAGAGGAAGTTCGGTGAGGATTACGGGTCATGTCAGGCGGGCATTTCCAATTTCTTGACACAGGTCAGTAATAGACAGGCGGTTCCTGAAATCTTTTTTGTTCAGTGACAGCATCAGAGAGAGTTGTTGTTAAACGGATCTGGCTGCTCCTGTTCTTTTTGTTTTTGCTTTTTTTCTCTGGAAATCTGAAATCGAAAAATTGCCCAATTCCAGTTACTGGCTCATTTCTTAGTACGTCTCTATTCATAATGGGTCTTAGTTTTAAAAATAAGAAGCTGATAGAAAAAAGTTTGTGGTTTTAGTTTCTATTGTTTGAACAATTCAACACAGATTCGTTCTCTCTTAGGATCTGATCATCGTAGGAGCACCAGGCTCTTCTTACTGGACGGGCTCAGTTGTGGTCTACAACAGCTCCAGCAATTCGATGTCGGTGTATCAAGATGACGAGACAGGAGCTGTCAGCTATGGGAGCTACCTGGGTAACAATTGATCCTTATCCTGCACAATCAGCATAGACCATAAACTACAGCTGTGTTTTATTTAGTTAGATTTAGATTCTCTGGTATACAGTTCAAGCAAGCTGGATTTCTTCATATCTTTACATTTTAAGCAGAGACACCCTGTCGAAAAACACATTCAAATGCCTTTTTCATGTTCTTCAAAGTCTTTGGTGCTTTCTTCAATTCTCTAAATTCTATCTCCCATTATTTTTGATCCAAACATCTTCATCAGGAACCAGAACAAACCTCTCTATTGTCAGCTATATTTTACCAACCTCCAATTCTGCGGCGTAAATATGAGCAAATGTATTTCAGCAAGCATCGTTCTTGTGTTTAAAAGCCATCTACGTTTACTGTTACCTCAGGATTCACTAAGTTATAAATCCTGGTAAAGTGAGAGGACCTGCTGAGCTGAAGGAGGATTTTGTCCACCTGCCTCTTATCTCTGTTTCGGTTAGCGACACCACGTTTCATTTGGCTTTTCAAACACACGTTTTAGACACAGCGAAAGTAGGGAGAGTTCAGGCTCCACACCACTCTCACACAGATGCTGCTTGTGTTTTTATCATCATGCTCAAAATATTTGTATTTGCGAGATACACATAAGACCAGGTTAAATGCACATGTCTGGAAAAGAGACATTTACGTTTGAATTTCTTCTGATTTCAAGTTGGATGCTAGATGTATCTATGAACTCTCACAAAGTATGCTGAGCAGGAAATCAGTTGAAAAGGTGTGATGTTCACATGACCTCAGAAGGAAATGAGTTTTAACACGTTTATCCACTGATCTTGTTTCCCACACTCATAAACCTCTTCATTTTGGTTAAAGATTATTTTCAAAAGGTATTTCTTATCTCATCATATTGTAATTTACTGATTATGACTGTATGTCACTTTACAGTCTTGGTGCTTTGTTATTGTAAACATGCAGTCATTGATAGAATGTAAATTGTTTTAAGTTTGAGGGTCTTGCATATGTAGTAATTATCCCAAGTTTTTTTTTCTTCTTTTGGATACAATTATCAAAAAAATATTATATCCTGAATCTGTGCTTTGTGTTTTTATATACTTTAGTTTAGATTTAGGTATTTGTTTAGATCTGGTGATGTTTATACCAGGAGTATCAAACTCATTTTCATTTTGGGTCATATCAAAAATCTGAATGTTCTTAAAAGGCCGGTTGTGCCAAAACATAAAAATGTCAATAAGTAGCTGCTCTTCTGGGATTTTGTGTTTCAATGTTCTTTTTTCCAATCCAGATGACAGATTTTGTGGTGAATAATTAGAAATGTTCGGAGGGGATTTTGACAATATTTGTAGTGATGCATGACGTTAAATGTGACCCTTTATCAATCGCCGTATCAGTTACAGATTCAATGTTTGTGACCAATTTTGAGAAAATTTGCAGTAAAATCAGAAAAAAAATATGGAAATTTGTTGAATTTCACAGATTTGTGAAAAACCGGAAGGACTCATTGATGTAATTTTGAGTCTAGAGGGTCCACATAAAAAGCTACGTCGGGCCAGATTTCGCCCCCGGGCCTTGAGTTTGACACCTGTGCTTTACACAATAACACTTTAGGATTGGCAGAGGGTGTACTTTCTTTTCATCATCTCTATTTTGTGAGGTTTAATGTCACCTTGTCATAAATGTGTCATTCCCATTGCCTTATCTGGTTATACATTTAAACCAAAGACACATCATGTGAAATGTCACATGCAGGTATTTCACTCTGATCAAACAAACCTACACAACATTAGTGATAAACAAACAGAAGACAACTCAACAATTATATGCCCACTCTTTTAGAGTTTTAGTGTAGATTTAAATACAAGGCGAAATATATAATAATACGTCCTACAGTGACTTAATTATCTAGTAAATGTTCAGTAAAGGCAGTATGGTTATTGGTGTGTGGGGTCTAACATTGTGGCTCCCAACATCAACCTCAACTCATCAAACTGTGGAAAGTGATGAAACCATTTTCTCCCTAAACAGGAAGTGGTTTGTGCGAGTGGGGGGTGGGGGGCCGATGTCAGCAGCGGTCGCAGCATTGCACAAATACGTTTACTTCCTTTAAACAACAAAATCTAAGATGGTGGTGCAACTGAAGTGCCTATTAAAATGAAATGTTTGACTTAAATGTCAGCCGGGTGTTGAATCAGAGTAACTACCTCTGATATTTGTTGATATTCATTTCATTTAATATGTTTCATCCTCAGTTGCTATGAGTTTTTCTTCGTAAACTGCAGTAGATATTGGTTCGTTAATAGTGCGTCCTGATGCTTCAGGTTACGCTGTTGGAGCCGGTCACTTCCAGAGTCCCTCTTCCATAGAGGTGGTGGGTGGAGCTCCACAGTTCAATCAGAAGGGGAAGGTATGACCACAACACTTATTTATGTACAATTTTACTTCATGTACTCAGCCCTAATGCAATCTAATCAAATATCTGCTTTGTTTTTGTAACTGGTTCTGTTTCTTGAAGTTACCGCCTTGCACCGACGGTTGAAGTCAGTTTGTGTTTGCACATTTCAGGCCTTCATCTTCTCAACAGAGAACAGCAAAATGCTGAAGGTGGTTTCAGAAGTTACTGGAAATGAAGTGAGCCTTTCTTTTCATCAGACGTTGGAACAAAGCACCACCTTTTTGTCTAAAAGACGGGTCTCTTTCCAGCTGGGGTCTTATTTCGGCTCCAGTGTTTGTGCGGTGGACCTGAATGCTGATGGTTTGTCGGACCTGCTGGTTGGTGCTCCCATGGCGACGGGGACCTCCAGGGAAGAGGGAAGAGTTCATGTGTACATCAATGAGGGGGAGGTAGGAACATTCACCCATCCATAACTAGTGATATTTCTAGTTTCTTTCAAAATTTGTCTAAAAATATTGAGCAGTATGCAATGTGAGATGCAAAATTTTAAGGAATCAACCCTGAATATGTTGAATTCTCACAAAGGCGCAGCTGAGGGAGATGGAGTTTAAGCTGACTGGGAGCAATGCTTATGCTGCACGGTTTGGACAGACCATTGCTGACCTTGGAGATCTGGATGATGATGGCTATCCAGGTAAGAACCACACCTGTACAGTCTAAAGGGATTGTGACAGTGACGAATAATACTGTTGACTCTAATAATGTTACTTCCTTTTTCAAGCTGAAACAATTAGTTATATCATGGCACTGTCATATTGCATCGATTATTGAAATAATCGTCAGCTAATTTAGTAATCGATTTATTTGTAACTGGAGTATGCTAACTCTGAAATATGGCATTTTCTGGGGAAAAAAAAGACACTTTCAGAGCAGTAATTTTAAATTTGCCATTATAGATGGGAAAAAAATTATCTCAACTCTCAATAGTTTTATCTTCACCTGGTTCAAATTCTGCAACAATTTTGTATTGAGTCCCTTTTACTATCCAATTATTAATTGGCTAATTAAAAAAATAGTCACCAATTTATCCCAATACTGTACTGATGTTAAGTCAAACATATAAGACTTGTTTAAGTATTTATTTAGCTGCTAATGTATCCTTTGCTATGTTATTGCATTTTAGACAATAAATGTAATTTAATTATCTGTTTATTTGCAATTTTCACATTTCATTGTTGCATAAAATAAGCTTAAGTGGTAAAATGAAAACTCTGCAGAAATTCTTTTATCTGATTATTTGATAAATTGTCAGAATACTTGATGACTAAAATAATGGCTAGTTGCAGCTCTAGTCCCTTTGTACGTCTACGTAAAAGCTCAAGTGAAGAAGCTGTGGGTGGATTTGTTTTGCTCCAGGGCACCTCAGCAGTTGTAAGTAGGAAGAGCTAAGAGCTGATTTTCTCCTTTCTGCTTAGATCTGCTGCCTCTCTGCCCCTTTATCAAATACCACCACCGTTGTTCAGTGGCATGCGGGGCTAAACAACCCAAGAGCCAAAGCCGCCCCCCTCAGTGCCTGTTGTCACTTTCTGATAACAGAGCACCATCCTGCCTTTAACACATTCATCCTACACACACATATACAGCACAGCCCCCTCACCATCTGTGTGTGCGTGTGGGTGTGTGTGTGTGTGTGAGGGGTGGAGTGTGTTATTTAGTTCATTAAACTGTAATGACAAGCTGTTGCTGCTCTCTAAATGAACATGCCCTGTAATCTGCCACTGCGAGATAAAAAGTTACATGTGAGTGCTTGCGTTTCTCATATTGTGGAGACGTACACATTTACTCACTAACATGTGGGGCCTGCTGGGAGCCAAGTATTTTGAGTGGGTTTAAAATTAGGCTGAAATTCATTTGAGTTGTAGTTAGGATTAGAGCTAAGTTGTTGTTTTCAGGAAATTAATGTGGTTCTGTAGGTTGAGCCAGTGTTTATTCTGGTGATTGAACAGTTGCTAAGTGAATATTTGCGTTTCCGTTTCAGTGTGCTTTTGGAAAAAAGAAAAGTTAAAGGCTTCTTTCAAAGAACTGAGGTTAGATATTAAATGATAAGATTGTTTTTCTTCCCACCATTTCAAGTTGCTGACATCTTGCCATGCTGCAACCACAAACTTCAAAGTATTTCAACGGGATTTCATATCGTACACTAACAATAATAAGTGCATAATTATGAAATGGAAGGAAATAGAAACTTACTCTAAGAGACCAGCAGCTGTAATTTTATCTAACAGGAAAATGAATACAGGTAAAAAGATGTGAATATTTTTTTCAAATAGTTGCACTTCATGTTTGTCTGCAACAAGCTTAACTTCAGCTGTAATGACGTTGAAAAATCAAGTACACAGAAAATGCCACAGAATGGTTTACTTAAACAGTAATATAGTTTTTAAAAGCCATAACTTATAAGTATTTTGAGAGGTAATCTGTTGGTAAAGTTCTCCATTGCAATTTTTAAATAAAGAGCAACAGACATTGTTAACTGTGTGACGGTAAAAAAAAACAAACTAAAGACTGACAGAAGTCCTCACAGAAACAGTAAAACCAGCTTCTGTGTGTGGTTGTAGATGTGGCTGTTGGCGCTCCACAGGAAGACGACCTCAAAGGCGCCGTCTACATCTACAATGGCAGGAAGGAGGGTATTTCACCAAAACCATCACAGGTACAAACATCAACACGGAGCCAGAGGCGCTTGCATAATGGTGTTGCTGGCAGAGCTGCGAAGCTCAGTGTGCAAGCAGTTCAGAGTTGTTTTTTACGTCATAATCCGTTTTGTATCTGGTTTTGGTTGTGTGTGTGTTTTTTATTTCCAGTTTATTTACTGTTTTTGATTGGTGTGTTTTCTTTTATGAATGTAAAATGTCTTCTGCATAAAATTCAAATGTATTTGTCTTCTGGAGGGTGACCTGCATTATCGGTATTTTACTTGAAAATCGTCTCAAAATGACAATATTATTGTTTATCGCAATAATTTCTGGGACAATTTGTCATCCAGTAAACTTTGTTATTTTGTCAGGCCTAGTTCTTACTAGTGAGATATTATCAATACTTATTTAGTCAATAAATAATCAATAAGATCTAACAAGATTAGTTGTATATGATACTCAGGGAGTTTTTCATTTTCTTTCTCGGTCACTCATGTATAAAGAAGTCATTTTAAGTTTTGTTGTGTATTATATGTATGACTTGATTTCCACTCTGTGACCTCAGAGGATTACAGGGTCATCCCTGGGTCATGACCTGAAAATGTTTGGACAGTCGCTGAACTCTGGGATTGACATCGATGATAATGGCTACAATGGTAAAGGATCCCATGTGTTTATATCCGCCACATTGTCCTGTGCTGTTCTCACTGGCGCTTAATATGGATAAACTGTGTCTCTGCAGACGTGGCAGTGGGAGCATTTCTTTCAGACTCAGCTGTGGTTCTCAGGTAAACTCCTAAAAATACTTAATGTTTGACCGAAACATTTTCTGATTGTGGTGTGGAAAAGTTTTTTCTGGTTCTACCCCCCTAGGACCCGTCCAGTGGTTCAAGTGAAAGCTTCTCTAATTCTGCCTGCACATATTGACCAGAGGGGGGCGCAATGCCAAGATCACAAGACTCAGACTGTCTGCTTCAACGTTACGATCTGCTTCAGTGTGACGTTTAAACACCACAGAGGGGCAATAGGTACATTACAGAAATGAAGAGAATTGTGTAATATTTTAAGTCTTTAAAGTCCTGTGAAGATAAGTGATATTCCCACTTTCCTACTTTCCATCTTAATATATATTACAAAAATACAAAACTACTAGCTTCAATGTTTAAGAATTAAATCTTTAATAGTACATAACTTAGCCAAATTTACGTGGAAGTTTTTTCCTCTTTTCTCCTCAGATCTCCAGTACAATTTGACCTCCGACCTCCTCCATAAACCGTCGTTCCCTCATCGTTTCTATTTCCACGGTAACGGATCATCGAACAGCACGAGGGGTCATATGAAGGCACGACACGGCCATCCCAGCTGTGCAACACATGTGGCTTACCAAAGGGTAAAACTCTCAGACTCAAAAGCACAAAACAGCGAAACGTGCTGATTCCTGACTGGATCAGCAGTGAAGACGGTTAGTGTTTTTATTTCACCGCTGCATGTTTTTCTTTTTCCTCCTCTACAGAAAGACGTTAAAGACATCTATACTCCGGTTCAGTTTGAAGTTTCCTATGGCCTCAGTGAAAAGAGGAGCCACAAAACCCCATCCAGAAAATTAGCAGTCGTAAAACCCATTCTGCAGCACAGCGCAGGACATCATAACACCATCACCAATCAGGTATCAGTCTGTGTCACACAGATGTTTCATTTGCAAAATCACAAAATATTACTTCATAATAAATTCAATTTTACATACAAGTTTGAATATTACAAGTGTATTTTTTCAAATGTAGGTTCTTTGTGGTAAAATGAGTAATCAACAAGTTATTAACATGGACTTTGTTCCGTTCCCATGGATTTTGTTCTTTTCAAAATAAAAGCCTCTTATAGATTAGTATTTCCTTTCTTTTCGAAGAAATAAAATATATAACAACAATAATATTAAAATCTAAATACCACTTTGAATAACCCAGTTCATTAGATAAATGGATTTGAGGGGAAGAGAAGAGCTGCTTTAAAGTCAGATACCTAACAGCGAACCCTGCTGCTAATCCAGATGTGTTTACAGCTGCAGCGCCTGCAGCACATTAGCTGACATCCGGCTCCTGTGTTTCACAAAAACAGAGCAGAAAAACAGTTAAGAAAGAGGAATTCAGAGCTGGAGTGAGTCATGAGATAATTATTATTAATCATCTGTAACTTCAGGGTCAGAAGTCAGGGGTCACAGGAGCTGTTTGTAAGATCATCAGTGACTTCTGCTTTCATTCATTGTTACTGATGTCATTAACAGTATGCTTCTCTCTTTCTTCCTCTCCGTCAGACTCGGTTTGCTCGCTCCTGCTCTATGGTGAACTGCTCGACCAACATGCAGCTGTCAAGTGAACTCGTGCTGCCGCAGTAAGAACATGAGCACACACACACACACACACACGCACACGCACCCACGCACGCACGCACACACACGCACACACACACACACACACACGCACACGCACACACACACACACACACACACGCACACGCACACGCACACGCACACACACACACACACACCACACAGGCACAACAAGTACTCTGTGTAACTCAGAAAGAAAAATATAAAGGAGGAAACTAAAACCAAAAGTGACAGCGCAGTTGAAAACACCTCACAAGTCACTGTAGGTAGCTATGCTTCAAGTCAGACATCAGAAGATGAGCTCTTCCTCTCTGCAATAATAATGGTAATAAAAAAAACATGGACGTTTTTCCCCTGTAAACACATGATGACAATTAGTTGCAGGCAAACAGAGAACAAACCTGTTCTGTCTTTAGAGTTCACTGCATGCACTGAACTCTAAAAGCTGCCAGCATTTTAATCTGCATGTTTAAACACCTCTTATTCTCTCCGCCCCTTATCTCAAGTTATATCTGGATGGAGATGAGCTGATATTTCTCAGCTGCACTCAACGCTGAGCTAATTAAATGTACAGATCTTCTACATTGTGAAAAGGGGATTATAGTTGTGCTTATCAGCAGATTAAGAGATGGAGGGAGGAAGTGGAAAAGAGATTCAAGATAACAAGACCATCCACATTCAATTAGGGGATTCACCACAGGCTGATTTAATACAGATGATGAAAATAAGATTACATGTTGAAGAATTAAGTCATCACTCAGGAACTGCATGTTATGTATAAGTGGAACTCCAACATTGATATTTGTTGTTGATCTTGTTGCTTGTCTGCAGACAGCAGAAGTTCTTTGCGCTCGGTTCGGGACAGATCGTCCTGAAAACCTCCTTGATGAACTCTGGAGACGACGCCTTCCTGCCTCGAGTGACATTGAGATTCCCAAACAACATCCACTACATCAAAGTGCTGCATAATGTGAGTTCACGTCATACAGAGAGAGGAGGAAACCATCGTTTGGTTTCACTAATTAAGGTCGCAGTTCTGGCTAATTTTTGATGTTTCCACTTTGGAAGATTTAACCTCTGATGTGGAAGAAAGCAAAAGTAATTGCTGATCTGGAACCAGGCTCATTACATTTTGTAAATCCCCACTATAGTATGCTTCACACCAAATGATAAACCAAATATCTTAGCTTTAACCCTAAAGACAAGTTCTTAGACCTAGATATCCTCTGAAATCTACTTGTTTTCATATGAGCAGCAGGGCAACGTGATCAGTTGTGATGTCACTGAGGACGTGAACGCTACAGACGTGAGGGTGGACTGCAGAATCACCAGCCTCGTCCTCCCAGCCCTCTCTCAGGTAATCGCACTGTAACTCATAACAACACCTAGGTTTATCAATTTCACAACAGCTGCTCTCCCCTTGCAAAAGTATTCATAACCACTTGAGTTTTTAACACTTTGGCCACAAACATGTCAGAAAACCACAAGGAATCCTTGTTAGTCACATGTGGAAGAAGATTCTCAGGGCAGATTGGAATGAAATGTAATAAAAGCTTTCACTCATGGAGTGTGAATACAAATACATACATAGGTTAATAGATATTTATTTATAAATAAATGTAACATTTCCTTCCAATTCACAATGGTGCAATATTATGTGCTGAGCTGGTGCCAATAATCCCCAATATTGCAGCCAAATCTTTAAAAATGATGAAGCTTTATGTTATTAAAGCTACAGTTTAATCAGTAATACTTTTATAACAAATTTATGTCAGATCATGATTTCTTGGTTAATGTCAAGTTGTCATAACAAAGACATTTTGAATAATGTCAACTGTATTAAAAATGTCATGATTTACCGAGTGACACTTTATGACAACAGTCATAAATATTCATAAAGACTTGCTCATGTTCATGACATGTTATTACATGTTTATGTCTTATTCACACCCTGTCAAATAAAGTGTTACCCCCTTTTCTTTTGCAGATGAATATCAGTTTTCTGTTGGATGTCAGTCAGAACAGCACACCTGGCAACATTCACATTAACATCAACACCAGCAGGTAGTGACCTCACCGTCGCCCCTGATGTCATCACTGAAGCTTAGCTTTAAAGCAGTGACCCTACAGATAAAAGCCATTGAAAGAAAAGTGATTATTGCTTCCATTTGCAGCGACAATTACGAGACGGACGAGTTTCTCCGAGATAACAGCATGACACTTGTTCTTCCTCTGAAACATGGAGTTGGTATCAACATCCACGGGTCAGTCAAATTCAGACACATTACAGCTGAAATAAAAGGAGGGAGATGAACATATGCAAAATTGTAGGTAGAAAAACATTAGAGATGCTTCATAGCCAGCTGAATGTCCTACTTGTGTTTACAGTTTTGTGACTCCAACGTCTTTTGTGTTTGGCGATGAAGACTTGATTCCAGCTGATTGCTACCCTGAAAAATTCAACTACACGTTTAAGGTAGGCTCAGATGTTTCTTGAAGTGTGTTCAGTAGCTACAGGTGAAATAACATCAAAAATGTTCCTCCTATTTCACTCGTTTATTTTGTATTTATTTCAGTTGGCTTTGATGATTGTGGCTTACAGCTAATGGCAACAAAAAACTCAACTTCTCCAAAGATCAGTTGTTACATTTCACCATTAAAAAACAAATTTTAAAGTGAAAAGCTAATGTTGTTGTCTCTGCAGTTATAGAACGTCAACTTGACTTTATCCAAGCTGTTGCATTTTCTGTGTAAAGCCGTTATTAAACCAGGGACAAGACAGAAGTGATTTTAGGAAAAAAAGTACTGGACTGGCAAATTACTTTTCTTATTTCTATTTATTTCTATCACAAATAATGTTAAAATTGTCTGAAAAATTAGCTTATTTATTTGTGCCTTTACTGTGAAGACACAGCACCTAAGGACAAAAATATTTGTCATTAGATATTGGAAATTCACACCCGTTTGGTAATTTACAAATATGCTGTAAACAAAAAGCTCCCAATCTGTAAAGCTGCTGAAAAATAAATAACATTTTTATTGTTATTTCTTCTACTAGATCTTTGAAATCCCTTCCACCGAGCTTGAATCTTTTGGTTTGTCTGTTATTTTGTTTTCGCGCAGGTGTTGAACTCTGGACCCAGCAAGGCGTTAAACACAGTAGTTCAGATTGCGTTGCCAAAAATCCTGGCACCGTACCCGCACAGACTGCTGCAGCTCATCGACTGGAAGGTAAAAACACCAAGAGAGTCCAAGTTTCTATCACTCCAAATGCCGATTAGAATGATAGCTGCTCGTAGCGGCAGCTCAAGACACTAGATGTTGGAGAGGATCTTTCATAATAATGTAATTTTTTGCCTCTTTCTGTAGTCATCACATGGTTCTTGCTCAATAAGTGATAAAACGATTTCAGTCACTGAGGACTGCAACGTTCCCCAGGCTTCATTCATCAAACAGATCGTTTTCTTCTTCTCTCCCACCACCACCCGCACAATGGTAAGACCATCTTTTCTTCTCAGAAGCATGTGACTCAGGATATACGTAGCAGCTCATCAGACGAACAGAGGCAGCAAAGGTTACATGAATGTTTAAATTTTAAAGTCACAGTGGCACCAAAGAAAATGTCAGGCCGTAAATAAAGTAGGATGAGAAATGCATCAATCGGCATTTGAGACGTTTGGATTTGAGCTGCTTATCTACTGATTTTCAGGTGATTCAAATATCGATTTAGCAGCTATAACATGTGATTAAATTACATTTTGTATCTTTTTCAAATCAGAGTTTAGACCACGTTCCCTGTATTAAAAACCGGAAATCATTTGTGACCATCAGTTTACACAAAAAAATGAATAAATTGTAAAACAAAACAGAATATTTCTATATTTTTATGAACTAAAGTTTTACTGACATATTTTTGTATTTTTCTCTCTTGTAGCCTGAATGAACCACAGACATGTTGCAAAATACAGGTTCCTCTTAAGCTTTTGCGCCTCCCCTTGCCTCTATTTTAAACGTTTCACTAATAATGAGAACGTTGAGTCTTCCCCCCGTATCAGCAAACAGTGAAAGGTGTTTGTTGTCAGCTCAACAAAGCACAGGCTAGGTATGGTGCATTCACTGGTCAGGAAAAGATCAGATTTTTGATTTCTGAGCAGCAGGTCGCCAGTGAGATGAGATGTAGCTGTGAATTACTGCTCTCCTGTCCAGATGACAAACTGACTTTCATCGGTTAAACTATTTTACATATGTGTGTTTGTGTAGTTCTGTGGCCGCGTCGACAATCTGTGTGAGCAGCTGGTGTGTCGTCTTGGTAACATGGATGTGGGCAGAGATGCTACCATCCAGCTGGAGATCAGCCTGAATCCTGCTGTGCTGCTGCAAGCACCGGTAACCAGTCCAGATGATCTTACCGAATAAGTTGAATGTTTCTTATTTCTTTTTGTTTTATGAAGGAATTGCAGACAAGTTGCTTATTGCAGCACCAGACCAACATGTTGGGTTGAAAAATTTAGGGATTTTTCAACCCAATTGTGCCTTCAGTCCTTTAAACATGAAACATAAATTGCATTAAAAAGTGTTAGTTTGTGGAAATAATTATTGCATACACTGCAAAAACACAAAATCTCACTAAGTATTTTTAGTCCAGCTTTGAGTGCAAATACATAAGTGCACTTGAAATAAGTCAAAACGTGCTTACAATGTAAGATAATGGAAGATATATGAGCTTCTTTTAAGTTAATAAATCCTTAAGATTGCTGAAAAATAATAATAATAATAAAAATAATTATCATTTTCATCATTAAAAATAAGGAATTATTAACTTCAAACAAGCTGCTGAAAAGTTACTTTAAATTAGGTTTGTCTTATTTCAAGTGGATGAAGATATTTGCTCTAGAAACTGGACCAGAAACACTCTGCGAGATTTAATGTTTTTGCTGCGTGTCTGCAAAAATCGGACTAAACTGCTTTCATCAGTTTCAGCAGGCTGCTCTCCACGTTACAAACAAACGCTGCTTTCTGTCTCAGGGCCGTCATCATGTCATGATGTTGGAGAGCACAGCGACCGTGTTGTCGCCCAGAGAAGATGCTCACACTGTCCTAATCAAGGATCAACCTGCACTGGTAAAAGACCCGAAAACGGAAAAGCCAAGTCTAATGCTAAATACTATAAACAAGGCCTTGTTAAGCTCCTGCGTTTTTTCCTAAATCCTTCAGGGCATTTCAACAGGTCTGGTTGTTAAAAAGTGTTAATAATTTCCAGGTGTTGGTAGAAGCTGTTTTTACCCAGAAACCCTCAGCGGCTGTGAAGATTTTCATCATCGCCGTCAGTTTAATTATAGGACTGGTCATCTTGACCGCTCTCGTCTGGTGTTTGTGGAAGGTAACTAGCTCATTTTAAACACCCAGTATTGATTTTTAATGAGGAAACATACATTTACACAGTTTGCTGTTATTTTAGTACAAAATCTCTTGAATTTCTGCGTAACAAAGTAAAAATTAATAGGGACCATTTGACTGTCTGATTTGCAGTGTGGCTTCTTCAAGAGGAACTTCAACAAGCAGGAGGAGTTAAATAGAGACAGCTGGGACTATGTTCCCAAACTCAACAAGAGGGAGAGCTCTACTTAAACTCATCTGCTGCCTCTCGCTGTGACGTCGGGGCATCAGGAGTGGGCAGAGTTCACAACAAAGCTGTGCAGAGAAAGAATCTTGAACGCACCTGAACTGATCAACCAAATGTGCCTTCACAAAGGAGAGACTGGCCTTGAAGAAGACCGCAGCACTGGATGGATGGATGGATGGATGGATGGATGGATGGATGGATGGATGG
>VMRN01000032.1:2116530-2215825 GCA_010277015.1 Poeciliopsis turrubarensis
GGATGGATGGATGGATGGATGGATGGATGGATGGATGGATGGATGGAAGGAAGAGCTTCCTGTGTTGTGTACGGACACTGAAGAAGAACCAAACCAAGTGACTTTTCTGATGATCTCTGGGGATTGGAAACCTTGCTTCTGATTGGTTCATATATTTGGAATGAGTTCCTTAATTTTGTTTACCTGCTGGTCAGCAGAGACGGAGCACGAGACTCACTGGTTGCGTTGCGTCATCCAACAGCTGCAGTCGACACTGGACTGCAGCGGGCTGCAGGAGTGTGCAGGAAAAGGGAAGCAATACAAATTGTGTGTTCTGAAAGCAGGACACAGATTTTTTAAAAAAATGCTGGGAAATGGGATACAATGCTGCTTCTTCTTCTTTTTTTTTATTTTTCAGTTTTCCCTTTTGTCACTGGTATTCTTGCGTCTGCTCCTTCGGCAGAATTTTGTGGCACATCTAGATAACAAATGAAGGAAAGCCACATATTTTCATTGTTCACCAAGAAAAAAGTTGTCTTGGCAGCGTCGGCAACTAACCAAGTAAAGCATCTTAAAGCATCTTGTCTCTCAGATGTGTTGGGGGGGGAAAAAAAAAAAAAAATCAGCATTAAAGAAAATACTTCAGGGCCTTTTGCTACCTGTGAGAAGAAACAGGTAGCAAAAATGAAACAGATGCAGGTATTTTGAAAGATGGTGCTAAGAGATCACAGGGGCGCAATGTCTTGTGAAGCCTTTATTAGAAACAATTATGAGCTAGGCATATGACAAAATATATTATTAATTTAACTTAACTTATATAGTATTTTACAAGTTACAATGTGCTGAAATGAAATGAAAATGCATCATGAAAATGATTGAAATGAAACTCCACTCGACTACGCCAAAGAAATAAATGACATTCACTTGAAAGAGGCTTTTAGAAAAATAAAATGTTTTCAGATAATTGTCTTACCTTCCTGTATTCTGTGAATGCAAACTGTCCAAACAACTTCGTCCCTCATTTTTACATGTCATAGAAATACACATCTTTGAATGTTTAATTACATTTTTATTTTATTTTGTATGAAAGTTTGTTCTGCACTGGAGCGTCTCACTGCTTTTATCAATACTCCCCTATTAAAATAAAAGACTTTTTTTTGTATTATTTAAACATTTGTTGTTGTTTTTTTCTATGATAGCCACAAAATACTGTGGAAACGAAAACAAAACAAAACAAAAGTCTTGAGAAATATTCACTTATAAAACGTCTGGATCAGTAAAAATGTGAGTAATTTCAATGCAAACAAAGCAACACTAACACAGAATGGAGTTGATGAAACAAATGAGACATGTAAACATTAATTTGAATGTAAAAGAATGGTTAGTAGCCACTTTTACAATAAGTCACATATTAACTTAAGGGATAAACTGCTGCTGTAAATGTCCACTGTTAGGTGCAGTGGAGGATGTGTGATGATATGGGCCTATTTCTGTAAATCTCTTGGACAGTTAGCTGACAAACACATTTTTTTTCACTTCATGTTACAGTAACATTGGCAGTAAAAGCCAGTATCTGGGAAGCGTCTGTGGGACTGGTTGCCGTGGTGACAGACGTGGGGCCAAGATACGGAGCAGCTCTTCCTGTCGCTCTCAGATGCAGCTGCAGGTGACGGTTGACTCTGCCTCGTGTACCTCCTCCCCATACAGAGTGATGAGTCTCGGATGGACCCTAAACATGAACACAGCGATTACGATGCGTTCTGCAGAAAAGAAGCAGCCGAAAATCTTTTACATGGCTTCAGTCTATTGGTTTTTCATTCTGAAGGTAGTTTCTTAAATATGTTTTCAGTTTGTAAAGTGGCTACATCATTAAATGCTGTTCAAAGGTTGCTTGAATTTATTTATTTAGTTAATTTTGTTTAATCGTGTGTAGCTGAATACCTAACATTTGTACTTTTACAAATGGAGCATTACAGTTTTCTTTGTTCTTCACTAAATAATAATAATAATTAAAGAAAAAACATTATTAGAAATTGCTGTGGTGTCGTTTAAATCAAAATAGGCAAGATGGAAAAGCAATGGAGAAGAGAAAAAAAAAAAAGAAGAGAGTTGAGGAAGATAGGAACAGGATCTAGATAATCTGCTTCTACACCTACAGAAAGAGAAAAAAGAGAGAAAACTGAGAAACCCAGTGACAAATAACATAACAGCAACGATAACACTTAAAAGCACCCAGTGCCAGTTATGAACAATGTATATTTAGTGGCAACCACAACCCAAGACAGTGTCTGCAAGCACCAAAGAGCATAACTGCAAAGCTGCTCATAGTTATGACAGGATTTCTTTCATTTTCATTTGACCTTAAATGGATGAAGAGTACTAATATGGGTGCTTGAGGACAAAAGACCTTAGAAAAGAGTGACTATGAACACAAACTCCAAAAAGACACAGTATGTCTGACTGTGTCTTCTCAGCACAAAAAAAAACACATGTGCACAGTTACCAAAGAATCCAACTCAGCAGCTTGTGGAACCGCTTTATTGATGTCGGAAGGAAGACTTAATACAAACCGACTCCTTCTAGCAGATGCAGAGAAATTATATAAAAAGTGAGGAAATAAACAGTAAAATTCTATAAATGTTGCCCAAGTTGATTCTGCAGTAAAAAATAAAAAAAAGAACGTTTTGTTTTTCGTGTCTTTCTGCAAATCGTTATCCAGGTTGCCAACTGTTAGCTGCTTTAATTTCAGAATTACATAAAGCATTAGTCATGGTTGATTGTTCTAATTATGTGCTTGAAGCAGATGCATTTGAAGAACCTTATTATATATCCACAAAGAAAAAGGCAGTGTTTTGGGTGTTTTGGGTGAGCTGACCTTACTTCGACCTAACAGTGTTTCTCAAACAAATCCATGCAACCAGCACTGCTTTGGGTTCAAGTCCTGAAACTCAGCTGGTCCCACCTGATGAGCACTTCGTGCGCCATCTCCACCAGCTCTCCGTCGATGTTCCAGGGCAGAGCGGCTCCCTCTGATTGGATGATGGGTGTATTTTTGGAGTCTCCCTCGTCTTCGCTCTCCTCCTCAGACCAGCCAATCAGCGATCGGGGTCGAATCTTCACCGCCGACACGCAGTGCGACTCCACGAAGGGGAAGCTGAACTGCAGACAACCAGAACGTCACTGTGGACGTATGTGTGTCACAGCTGAGCTGGAGAAGACTGTGAATCTTTGTAAATCTGCGTTAAGCGGCTTGTTCTGGGGCGTCGGGTTCCTTTCCTACTTACTGTCTTCTCTTGTGATATAACACAACGCGCCAGTAGGGGGCAGCAGAGACTAGCAATGTGACAATCCATGTGCTTCTTGGGAGGATTTCTCTCTCTTTGTCTTTGATTTGCAAATAACCAGTCGCTTCTTTGCCTTTTTTGTTTGTTTGTTTGTTTAGATGTTTTTTTTTGTTGTTGTTTTTTTTTAACCTTCGCTTGAAATTCAATTTAACATCAAAAAATGATAATCTATGACAGAACAGCACGTTTCTCAGCTAGACAGATGGCTCCATTTTGTTCGTCGCAATTTTCAATTATGTGGAATGCCTGTGCTTTAAAATAATTTACAATTATCCACAAAAAACAAAATAATATATTTTTTTTAATGTGGCCTGTATATGGTTTATGTCTATGGCTTAGACATGAGTTTTAGATGTTGGGTATGTTGTTTCATTGCTGAAAAGATTGAGAACAAAATACAATAATGTTTGTTCTGAAATGTACACACTTGGGTGATATAAATATATGTATCATTTGTTATTTATTATACAACTCTGGGCACCTTAAGAGAAACAGCCCAACAGTGAGAAGGTCCGGCTAAAGCATAAAAACATTTGACCTCTTACAGCTGAACGATGGTTTTGAGTTTCGGGGTTTCGATGGTCAAATCTGAGCTCGATGTGTTCGCTATTTGCATGGTAGCTAACCGAAGGTAGGTCACTCAGTTCAATGTGCTTTTCCCTTTGCTGGACATCACCGTCCCACTGTCAGTATATTTAGAAAGTGGGTTAACGTTTAGTCTCTCAAGCCATGCTAAATCAGGCTAATCTGCATGATAACTATTTTGTTTTCCTCAGCAAGAGGTGGAGCTTTAAGAAGACAAGGTCACGAGCCGATGAAAATCCCATCAAGGGTGCTCCTGACTACGACCTGTTGGTGTTCATTACTGCTGCTTTAAACAACAACACTTCTCATCATTAGGCTGCAAATAAGAAAAAATATGGGCAAAATGCAGATGTCTCATTTTAGAAAAAGAAAGCCCAGAAGGCATATTAGCAATACAAATCATTATAAACGGTAGAGGATTTGTAAAAAGAAATTATGATTTCACCATCATTAGAGATTTCATGCGTCCCGTGAGTCGAGCAAAGTAAATCTTCATCAGTGCAGACAAAGCACCTGCACAGTCTACTATGAGATCAAAGTAACATTATTGCAGTATTATTACTATGGCATTAGAGCATCACGTTCTTAAATTCAATAATAGTGGTTAATATGTTTAGTATTTATGCTGTTTCTGATTTGTGATGGAGTTGGTATGGCGTGAAATGTGATTTGCAACTATTTGCTTGTTTCTAACCTCAAAATCTAAATATAAAAAAAACCCAAACATTTAAATGGTATCATAATTTTGAGTATGTAGATTCGGCATTAAGACTTTCTAACTGATATTGTTTTTCATCAGACGTTAAAAGCCTAAATCTAAGATTCAAAACAGTATTTTAAAAAGACAATATAGAATTAATCCTTAGTATAAGTTGCTCTGATCGTTGATGCAACTTCATTGTTCCTCTCACCTGTCCGCTAGAGCTGCTGTACCTCTTGAGGTGCTTGATGAACTCTGACCTGGAAGCATTGCCTACTGCGATCAGTGAGGCGCTGCCATTGTCTAAACTGTCACAAACAGAAAGTTTGGAGAGAGTTATCAGAAGCAAAAACGCTTAGTTATTAGAAAACTGAGAGTTTAAGGTGTACCTGGTGTTTGGAGCCAATCCCTGAGGCGCATGTGGGCTCAGACAGGGGATAGACATGATGCTGATGCTGAGGTACAAACCCTGATTGGTCACCCAAGACTCCTCTGCTTCAATACAGACCAATCAGAGAGAGCCAAAGTAAAGCAGGGTTTGTGAGCAGAGGCAGGAAATGAAACCCGCTCAGCTCTTAGTTCACATTTGCAAATTGCTATCCTCACCTGACTCTGTGTCCAGTTCTTCGCCCTGGTCTCTAGAAAATGGACGAGGGAAGGTGTATTTAACAAAAAGGTGTGTTCACAGACATTTATAAATATACAAAGAAAAGAAAGGAGGAGAAACAACAATTAAACCAGTTATGAAGCCACTGTTCTAGTTTTGAACATAAACTTCACAAATACCAGGAACACAAGTAGATGTTTCACCTTTACTGTTCAGATCTGCAAAAAAACTGCTTCATAAACACCCGTCACTAACCAGAGACACATTTTAATATTCTATATTTTGCATAAATCAACTCCTTAACAGTACAGGGGTGTTTATTTTATCCATTTCGTCAATTTAATCCACTTTTAACTGGTTAATCAAAATCGTATTTACATTATTTTTAACATTCTGTATTTTTATAAATTAGATAATTTCTTGCAGCAATGAATAAGAAGGTAAACTGTGAAATGAAGTCGTGGTTGAAACAGATGTTGACTGCTGTTTCAGTATGGGCGCTATGTAAGACACATCACATCAGAAATGTACAACATCGCCCTCTAGTGGTGACACTTTCCCTTCATCATTGAAAAACTAAAAGTGCCACATTACGCAAACTACAGCTGATAGAAATAAAGAAATTATATTTAATAATAGTTATAATAATAATAAAAACATAATAAACAGCATTAAATACATAAATAACAGACTGAAATTTGTTCATCTCTTTTAAACATTTTCTCACTTCAAATGTTTCGGGATATTTCATACAGATTGTGTGATTTCAATAAGAAAGTGGTGTGAAAAAAAATGCTGCGCAAAACTCAAAATTCAGAAGTGAGCAGTTGACCGACAGACCTCTCTTACCTTGTCCAAATTTTAGCTTTTATTCTACACTGAACATTAGAATGATCAGTGACAACGACGAAAAGCGTCTACATTTCTGAACTATTTTTACGGAGAAAAATGGTTTAGTTCAGTAATGTTAATGTTTTAGCATTTCTCTATTATCTATTTCCCACAAAACCATTAAGGAAATCGATGAATGTTTCTTACTGTTGTCCAAAAACACTGCTTTCTGAGCTTTTTGCGGGTAAAAATGACAGCTGGCAGTCCTCTGGCCTGATGGAGACAGAAAGCAGAAACACTTTATGTTCATCTTGCCATAATGACAGTAAACTTCATTTGATTCATTTAGGATGTGAAACAGGACCGTGAAAACCGTCTGATACTGTCATCCTTTCCTCCTTTTCCATTCAAAAGGCTGAAAGAAAAGAAAATGCGTCACCTAAGCCTGGCCAAGGTCTTCACCACAGCATATTCTCGTCGCCGTGACGATGACATCCACCTCTTCTTTTCTGCCCTCGCTAAGCTCCGGCCGCCAAAACCAAACATGGAAGAGAATCCGAAACGCACCAGCTGACCATTGGACAAGAAGCTGCACATGTCCACCTGCTGCACATGACCTGCACACAGACAGGAGAGACATTCAGACGGGTAACATTTCCAAGAAATCGCCCATCCGTCATTTTGTTGCCTTTCTTTTCAGTGTATTCTAACAGCATTTGATAAGCACAAAGCAAAGCCTTTGACCTAAAAGGGAGGACCAATGCTTGAAACTTATAAATAATCAGCAGAATATAGTCACAAATTTTCATGTGGAGAAATTGAAGAGAAAAGGACCTTTCAAAAGTAAAGACACCAGCTGAACGTCCGTCAGATTATAACCACAGAATTAAGCTCTTTTCATTGTGGACATTGTGTGAGAGACAAAATAGGAACGAAAATTGAAGCGACAAGTTTTTAGGGGTAAGGATCCATCAGCCTCGGACATGCATACACTCTAGTTGTTGGCCATTTTTGTTAGCGGAAAATTCAGTCGGATTCTCGATTGAATTCTGGTCGATCGCGTGAACGTACTTCGACGTCAGCCGTTCCACGGTAGCTGTGTTGGATTGCTGTCCTGCTGAAAGATGAACCTCCTGCAGGGTTTTTTTTTTCCAAAGTTGTCATCTGTGTAGCTCCATCCATCCTGCTTTCATGAGTTCCTTTGTTCCTGAACGGGACCCACACAGCACTATGCTGCCTCCACCATGCTTCCCTGTGGCGATGGCTCTCTCCAGTCCCTCCAGCATGGACCTATTGGCTGAGTTTGGCTGAATAACAACGTATTAATAAGTTTATTGTAACGTTCTCCACTAAACCTCTGAGGCCTTCACAGAGCCGCTGGATTAATATTGAGATTAAATCCAACACAGCTGGAATCTGTAATCATTAAATAAATAATTAAATGGCATTTGAAGGTCATTGGTTGCAACTGATTTTGTTTATAAACACACAACAAACCTTTTTCAGATTTTAAAATGTGATTTGTCCTCTGAATTGTTTTACAAAAATAATGTTATATTTATTGTTTAACGTTGTCCCAGAAATTATTAAAATTTGACTTGCACCACCTTTGAGGCAGCCACCAGTTCACAGCAAGAAGAACTACAATAGCAGGAGCCATGTTTAAATATAGCTGCGAGGAAACAATGGCGACTAATATTGACCTCAAACAAGTGCGCCTTCTGGTCTGACTCCGTTCCTGGAACGGCTTCATGCGTCGAGTGACCCAAATAAAATGCTTCAACGCAGAACGTCGCTCAAGATTTCAAAAAACAGAAAAGAAAAAAAAAAACCCATAAAGCAAATGGAGTAAGAAGAATCCTATTTAATATGAACTCATAAACATGTCCTTTTGAGAAAATGCTCGATTAGCTTCCAGATGGGTGTACACAATTTGTCACACACACTCAGTGCCAAACACAAACACGGAGCGTGCCATCTGGCCACATACCTGCTGTAACCTACTGAACTGCAGTCTACTCACCTGTCTGTCCTACCGCCTGCCTGTCTGTCTCTCTGGGTGAATCTGATTTCCTCGCCATATGGCTTGTTGTCAGTGTGTTAGTGGAGCTCCGTGTGTTGAGTGGGATTAAAGCTGACACGGTCAGTGTGTCACCGAGATCAAACCTACAGCTCATTTTAAAGGCTCGTCTAATATTTATAAGCAATGTAAACAACGGAGAAAAAAAAAAATGATCTGGAATGTCCTTTTTCTTGACCTTAAACATTTCCATCCCTCCTCATAATATTTAGGCCTGCATGATACCTTTTTATGAGCAGAAGCGATCACATTAGATTAACATTAATGAGGATGGGACACAAACGCTGTATCTTTATGAGTTTCTAAGACTTTCAAATGTCCAGGAAAAATAGGCTTGACGTGAATCTATTCATTTTCCAAAGCTGCTCGTTTCGGGTCGCAGGGGGCATGGTGCGAATCTCCAGTGAAAGGCCAGACAAACTGCACTGGCTGCCACTTCATCACAGGGGCTTACCAAAACACACTCAAGGCCAACAACAACGCACACAGACACACACCCAGAGATAAGAGTAATTTGAGTGAGAAAAATGAACTTGACATCAAGGTTTTTAAGTGTAAAAGAAGGTAGAAACTTGACATGGTAAGTCTTCAGCCGGGAACGGTGTTGCGACTTTGAGGCAACACTGTGAATCCCCAATCCAACATGAGGTCCAGGACGTGGAGGTCTGACAATGTTTACAAATTACAACAACAAGACTGTATAACTGTACACAGAGAGCTATACATGTAGAAGAACTCAATGTACAATTATATCTGCATGTGTGACGCTTTTTTTTTTTTTTTTTTTTTTTTTTTTTTTTACATTTCTCCTTGTAAAATATGTTGAAAATGTAATAATATGTTGAAATAATTTCCTTTAACTTTAACAATAATGCAATATTAATGTCATAAAAAGTTGCATAAAATACGTTGAAGATTGTGGTTCGCAAAATGTGGAAAAGAACATTTTTGCTTAACAAAATGCTTTACAGATTAATAAAAAAAAACTGTGCATCAGAGGGTGATGTATCAGCAAATTATGAGTAAATTCAAATCAGATTTGTGGTAATAAAAACCTGATTCAGTTCATCTTTGTGGGAAAATCATTCTGCTTGACTTTGACTGCTCCCTGTTCTTCAGATTTTACACCTATTAGTGTCACTTAATACTCCCAATTTCTCTTTCTTTTTTTCTCTCACTCACACACTCACACACTCACACACACACACAAACGCACGCACACACACACACACACACACACACACACACACACACGCACACGCACACGCACATACCAGCTACCAGTATTAATTATGCATGATGAACCATCTCACCAGAAGCTGTCAAACAAAAACAACAACATGCCTTGCTTCAAACCGATTGGCCGACAGGTTTACCTGAGAGGAAATGGAGAGAGGTGAGGAGAGGTCAGCGGGGGGCGGGACCACAAGCAGCAGGGAAAACCTGTGATTTAGTGAAACTGATCCGACAGTCGGACATCTGTCGGCTTCCTCCCTCCAGAGTCCAGTACCACCATCTGTCTGCATGTTTGTTGTTTTTTTTTTTAAACGCCGATCCCTTCGCCACTCAAATGGAAAGACAGCCAATCACATCGAAGCTCAGAAACCATAAGAGCTCCTGATTGGTTTTCACCTCAACGTTTTGAATAAATTGAATTTAACGATAGATTTACTACGGGCGGAAACCAATCCGAACGACCTGAGGATGTAGATGTAAGTAGATAGAGTGTATTGAACACAGATGTTCAAACTGGTGATGCAGAATGGAGAGAAAGCAAGCGTACGTCCTGACAACAAAGCTAAATGAAGTCAGGAAACACAAGTCAATATTTATTGTGAATATATGGCACTGGTGTAAACGACATTCTCCCTTTCAGACACATTTTTATGGGATCTTTTCTATTAAAGCTCACATCAAATTGTGTGCAGGAGCTGTAAAAAACAATCCACTGACCCTCAACCTATAATGTCTGACCTGGGCTGAGTGAGAAACAAAGGGGCCGTACCTAAAACAACGTGGAGAGCTGCTGTGAGTGGATCTCTGACTCCGTGGACTGAACAGGAAACCACATCTGTAGAACCTGTTGAGGCAAAAATGAAAACTCCTAAAGCTTCCTGCATGTCCAGCTGTGTTTCTGCTGCGTGCAAAGGTCTTACCGGCAGGAATGATTCCCAGCGGCAGAGCTGCTCTCACCGGGTTTTCTGGAGAATCTGCATCGAGCTGGGCTCGGAGAACCAAAGCATGGCACAGCTCCGCCACTGATCCGTCCCCACCGACACACACCACCCTGACGGACAGGTGAAGACACATCTCCATCAGGACAGGTGGATGAGTTATATAGAGATGCAAGAAATAACTCTAAGCTCTCTTATTGTGAAGGTGAAGGCATTTTGTGGACCCTTAAAACTTCCTTAAACTCCAATAAAAATCCTGAAAAGTTGCAACTCTCCGAGAAAGGGTTTTAAATAAAGCCTTATTAATTCAGTTAATAGCTGTCAACTTTTTTACTTCTTGCATTTTGTACAAAAATGAATGATTCAACACAGTGATCAAGGCCCCTTCGTTGGTTTATATGTATTTGTCTCTTATAAACATAAAATGACAAATTTAATATAAAAGATGTGTGAAACTGGAGAAGAGCTAACTTTAGTCGTGCGGTGACAGCACTATGAAGTGAGATGCTCCATCTTCATGACTGGTGTTTGCAGTAAATAGGAGATAAACTGGCTCCGCCTCCTTCCCCCTCTTCCTGGGGATGGGATTACCTGAAACTCTGGTCGCCACGGTGACAGTCAGCCTAATTGGCAAATGTAGGTTTCAACCAAATCCTCACCAGTGCAGGCTCACACACACACATGCACACGCACGCACACAAACACAGCATTGCTAGCTTAGCAACGCTGAGCTAATCTTCTCTAAGCACATTAAGCTTTATGAGTGCTGAGCACAAAAGCTGCTTACACACGCATACAGACACACACACACACACACACACACAACCACAGGTAGAGTGATGAGAGCTTCATAAAAGTTTTATATTCTTCAAGAACACAAGGTTTTGATACGGTGTAAGGCAGTTCTTAAAGCTTACTCCAGGATAGGCAGTGGAACAAGGTCAATGTGATTCATGTAACCTGTGTGTTTGTGTGTGTGTGTGTGAGAGAGAAATCAGTCTGGGTCAGTGTGTTTTAGTGTCAGCCTCCGACAGTAAACCTCTGTTTGATTACGCGGTTCACTTCAGTGCGTCACAAACAGCTCCGTCGAAGCTGCATCTTCAACTGATTTGACACGTCAGATGGCTTTCAGGTCAAAAAACTACAACAAACTTTAACTTTTGAAACTGTAAGGTCACCTGTAATTACTTGGTAAATTCCACATGCAATAACTCCTGGGTTATGTCTTAAAATAACCCAGGAGTTTTAACTAGTGACTCGGTCAGAGTGCCCCATATGAACTTGTGAAGGGGGTAAAAAAAAAAAAAAAAAAAAAGAAGTGGGAAATGGCAAGAAAGACTTTCAACCTCAAATATCGTCACCAGAACAACACACAAAAAGATTTCTACGCGAATTAATGACAAGGATAATTAATACGATGTAATTTTTTGTGAAATGGTAACAAAAACAAATTTTTTTTTTATCTTTTAGTTTATACACTTTTTACACTGTGTTATGACTTATATTTTTTAAATGTATGGGTCAATTCCTAAAAAAACAAAATAAAACATCTTTGTTAAATAAGAATAGTTGCCAGGAGTTTGAAAAATGTTGGGCTTAATTGTAACTAGTGCAGAGCTAACTGTGCCCAATATTCACACTTTTACCAAACAAGCAATAAAAACACAATATATTTTACATCCTGTTATGCGTATATTGAATATAAATTTCGTTAACCAAATTAGCTTAAAAATAACAAAAATATTTCAGAGCTGAACAGTGATGTGTTTCTTTTAATCATTGGTTTCTCGTAGCTCAACATAAAAAACATAAAAAACCCCCCAAAAAACGTGAACATTTCAACCCTTCAAACCAAATTCTCTTTATTTTGTAATCAGGCAAAAGTAAGTTTCAACTCAGCTCCATTAGAAGTGAGTCGTGAGTTTTTAACTCACTCTGTCTCAGTTTTAATGTTAGACATTAACCACTGCAACCTAATTTTGGGGATGGAAATGAATGTCATGCTAAATGATCACGGGTCGATCCATATTTGACCCAGAGCTGGGTTAAACTGCCTCCTTTTCATGTACCTGGTACCAATAAATACCCCTGGCATGAAAAAAGAAGGGGTAGGATAGCTACCAAAATGTTTTGCATAGTCTTTCACACAAAATTGTGGATGAACAACCAAGATTTTGAATGAAAAAGAAAACTTAAATTCCAAAACATGTTTTTATTTCATAAAAATTAGGAGATATGAGAAATGAAAGAGAAACAACTGACCCATCGTATTCATCCAGTTTGCATTCCTTCATCACTGAGAGAGCATGACCTTTCCTATCAGTTACTGCAGAGACAGACAGAAAGAAAGACACGTAGGGACAGACAGAGGGAGGAAAAGGAGAGGTGAGCAGATGGAGAGACACCGAGACAGACAAAGATAAAGTGTTCATGCATGTGTGTGGTCAGATGTACATGGTTGTGTGTGCTTGATAGCTGCCAAAAGAAAAAGTGGGACAACGGATATCGTGCCATCTGCTGAGAGACGGGAAAGAAAGAGAAGAGGAGTAGCTGTGAGAAAAGAGAAGAGGGAGATGAAAGCAGGAGAGGAGGAATCGTAGAGAAGATGATAGAGGAAAAGAAAACGAGAATAGGGCAAAAAAACAGGGAAAGGAGATGAGAGGAAGTTGTGTCCCTCTGTCATAACAGATGGACTTAGCTCCGCCTCCAGGATCAGGTTACCTAGCAACCAGAAACTGCCATTAGCTCTGACCTTTGGACCTGGACACTGAAGCGCACACACAGAGATTTCATATCATTTTTTTCAATTGTTATTGTTGTTGTTTTATTCCAATACTGGACAAATTTGTGTAGCAATTGAACTGATTCTTATCACAATAAAATAAATTACGAAACTTGAATGTCCTTAAGTGTATTAGAAAGAGATAACCAGCGGGATGAGCCAACCTGTGATGTCAGTGCGGATGTCCGCCATCTTAAAAAGAGGAGCCACATGGTCTCTGTAGATGTGAACGGCCTCCTTCTTGTGGCTGCTCGGGTTGATAAACACCTTCACATACCTGGGCCGGCTGCTGAACCCTGCACACAAAACATGAATACACCCGCCATGAGCCCCACCATCACTGCCGCCTGTGAGGTGTTTGAGCAAACGCCCGAGGATCCGGTTTACAGCAAGATACTGCAGAGTTGACGGCGTCCTCTCATATTCATGTACATTTATGTAAGTTACAAGCAGGGTGAATAGCTTCAAATTGTTAAGGATCCAAGCTGCTTTCTTTATGCAGATTGTGTGGAAAATAAACATTCTGTTGAAAGCAGGTTGAAAAGCTGCTCTATTGGTTTACAAAAAAAAAAAAAAAAAAACAGGTGAGGGATGTCATAAATTTATACTCAATTGTTAAAGCGTGCTTCATATTTTTCAAAATAATTTCTCTCATCAAATAATTTATCATTTTTAGAGTGGGTGTGAGGAGGACTTGCTGAAAAAACCCTGGGCAACAAAAGCAAAGACTTTCATTAATTTGGTGAAATCAGCAGGATTCATTTTAATTTGATATAATTGCAAGTTCTTGGTATGATTATACAAAAGCCATACAGTTATTTTAACATGACTCAACACTTATGATCTCCGAATGAATCAGTTAAGGGGATTGATCATTCCCACGTCTTGAGCAATCTAAAATATTAACTAGAGATTAAAAAACGTTGTTCCAATGCGCTGGGCTTGATGGGCGTGCTTAAACAGATTTAGTCTCTATGTATTTAGTGCAATCTGCTTTGTGAATCAAGTGCGGCTATAGAGCAAAACATTGGTAAAAAGGGAATTTTTTGTGAATTCATCTTTTGGTCATAAACAACAAATCAAATTTGTTTCTAACAACCCAGAAAGAATTAGCCGACTCTTTAATGACAAGTTAATCACATAGAAACTCTTACAGCTTAGGCTACAGCTCCCATTTCTTGAGTCTAAAGTCTGCGTGTGTGTAGTTTTACAGGACCGTCTCCAAAATACACACATTCGCCGAGGCTCCCCCCACACAGCTCATCATTAGGCAGATTTAGAGACCGCATTATGAATCCCCATAGACTAACTTAGATCAATACACACACACCAGCTCCATTATCCAGCTCATGACTATAATCTGCTCCCAACAGGCCGTGACCTCGCCCTGTTAATGACCCCACTTGCACACACAAAGTGCACCTCCTACCATCACTCCATAGTTCTGTCCAGGTTCTCCGGAGATCTTATGAGGAGCCACCTGACACCTTCATCACATCGGAGCCCCAATGGTGTAAGAAGCCACGCCTACTGTTCTTAAACATCCTGTCCAATATTTATTACATTTTTTTATTGTTTCTCTATTTATACGGGTTAGCCACCATATTATTTGCAGGGAAAAAAAACGTGTTAGATGTGTCATGGGTTTCTCCAGCTTAAATCTTTTCATAGGGATGAGATCAAATTCACACCAGATGTCAGCAACAAGCCAAAATTATCCACACAGCCAAAAAATATCAAATAAAATCAATATACATAATATATTTGCAGAAATTCATTCGTTCTTCCTTCAGTTAACTGAGGCCTGCCAGTACGAGGTATGCCATACTTTGGCGTTGTGTTTTTGGGGCGGTATACAGAGTTCGTTCAAACAAGGTGTGTGATGTTAATTCTAAAGAGTTCAGCGTTGGGATCTTTTGATTTGACAGCGTTTCACTGAATTGTCCAGATGTTCTGCAGCAAGATTTAAAGAATGCTTTTTCTTCAGCAGTGGAGTTTTATGCAGCGAGCTTTCAAAGAGACCGTTCTTGTGTGAATTACTTCTTTTCATAGAAAAAAGAACAACTGTCTAAAGTTGTATTCCTGAAAACCTTCATTACATTCAAATTTTTGACCCATGATTTAATGTTGTGGACAAATTCTCCTTCATTTCTTTGTGTGTGTGGATTACTTAGCTAGTTCCTGAAATCTGGTGTACATAAATTGTTATGTTCTCACCAGAAACATTTAAACTGAGGAAAAGACTGACAGGTTTCAGTAAGTATTTTATTTTTGTTGATATTTTCTTTTTCATTGTGGTTTATGAGTAAAAGGAAATGATGAAGGATATCTGTTAGGTCTCCATTATTCAGGAGCCACAGACAAAAACAGTAATACTGGATGAGCTTAGTCAGTAGCATGTTGCTTTGGTTTTCCGAACCGTTGCCATGGTAAACAATCTCTGTGTTGTCAAGGATCAGTGTTGAATTTCCGACCCAGGACTTGAAGCTCAACTGCTGAATGCTGTTGACAAAAACAGAGGCTCCACCTGAGGTCACAAATCAAGGCATGAACTCAAAAAAACACCTCGGTTAAGCTTTACCAAGATTAAATTAATAGTGCTTAACTTTATTAATTATAGAGATTCAGTAAACATTTTGAAATGTTTACTGAAATATATAGTATTTCAGCACTGAAATGTTTAGTAAATACTGTATATAATGAACATTTTGATGTTCAGTATGTAGTTCAGTATGTATTTACAGAAGCCTGTTGCAATTCATAACTCTTGAACATTTTTTTTTTACCAGGTTTGAAATATATTAAGAGCCTTAAATGCTCCCATCAACTCTGACTAGCTTTATTTTTTTTCTCCTGAAAGAAGAAAACATTTTCTTGCATAGCAGGAAATGTATCCCCAATGCTCGCTTTCTGCAACACAAAGTTTTACGTTTCTGCCAAAAAATGTCCTTTTCAATCTCATCTCACCAGAACAACTCACACATTTAAGACGTCCCCTTCATTACTCGTTGCCTCTTGTAGGCCTCTTGGTCACATCTTTGGAGTTGTTCCATACTATTTCTATTGTCAGATGGACGGATTAACTAACATCGGAGAAATGTCGAAAGTCTGGGATATTGTCTTACCATCTATACCTGCCTTAAACTTCTCGGTGTTTTCTCTGACCTGTCTGAGGTCTTCCTAGGTCTTTATGATGTCTGTTAACTAATTGTCTCCAGCAAACCTGAGTGGCCTCCAAAGAACAAATGTATTTCCACTATTTAGACTCTATTTACCAGTCAGGTGACTTATACAGAAACCTGACAACCTCGAATGGGCATCACACATTTCTGATTGTTTTTCACAGTTGTGTGTTACTGTGTGTTGGTCATCTACATGAAATCGTAACTGCACTTAAATGTGCGGTTGTAGTTTAAAATATCATGAATATAATCACAACCTTAAAGCAACAATTTTTGAAATGTCCAAAATGACTTTGATTATTGCATCATCAATCTTTGGGAATTTTATCATACTTATCATTATACATTTTGATGCATCGACTAACACAATGTAAACATTTTACGAGGATGGATGGAAACAGTTTCACAAGTATTTGCTTGAGCCGTAGTCGAAATATCGTGGATGAAGAAGTGAATCTTGATTCTGGCATCCTGACAAGCGCGTACACAGGGCTTTGCCTGGATAAAAACACATTCAAGCATCTCTTTAATATTTTCCACTCTGATTTGCTGTCGCTATCAAAGTCTCACATTCGGATTTCTCTTCTCTCCTTTCAAGTTGCAGTAAAACAAAGATTTTTTCCTGACAAACCAATAAAGAGAGAGCAAAGTAAAATAAGTAGGGGAGGGAGGAAGTAAACAGTCTGCTCTCATCCTGTCACTATGGATACACAGGGATTGACTAGCAAACCAGTTAATGTGTAACGCAGAGCTCGCTGTAAAGGGCCATAAAGTGATTTTGATAGACAGCCATGCTTAGACTCATTTCTTATTTGGAAAAAAAGACAAAACACAAAAAACACAATCATCAATATATGTTGCTTATATATGCTGTTAATTGAAACTTGAAAAATAAATATTTGCTTAACTGGTCATGATTCAAGAAAGGGATGTATTTTTAGACTCATTCATCAACCATGAAAAGGACGAACTTTCAAGAAAGTCAAACTTTTTGAGAAAGAATAACATGTCCCAATTTCAATTGTATCATCAGTCATATGAGTTTATGAAAATCTAATAAAAACCATCCTGAAATTTCCAACTTGCCAGAGGGGGCGCCAAAAATACAAGCGCTTGAAGTAGTTCAAGTTGTGAACACAATTTACAACAGCACTCGAAAATGCACACCCTGTAACAAACAAATAATCTAATATGGACTTATCCATTCTAAATATGCTCTGAAATCATTTAAATAGTGAAGCAGTGAATTTAAAGTAGGAAAACTGAGGAAATTTTAACATTTGGCAGATGAAAAGATACTAAATGTGGATTTAAGTTCTGATAAAAACATTTTAAGGAAATGATCAGTGATAAATTGTACTAGCCTGAACCCCTCTAAGGGGCTTTCTGTTACCTCAGAACCCCATTAAGAAAAAAAAAGAAAAACTACTATGAAATTACTTTATTTAATGCATTCTTTGTTCATCAATGAATAAAAACAGATTTCTGGTATTTTAGAAAGTGGCCAGTATTCATTGCAGATGACTGGAGCTTTAGTGTGAACAACACAGTCATAAAACAACAACAAAACACTCCCCTAAACATTTTCACAATGTACTTGTATATCTAATGCTACATTTTCCCTTTGAGAAATTTAGTTCAGTAAACTATAAGATTTTGAAAGTTGAGTAAAACTTACATAAAATTTTGATTTGATCCATCTTTCTTCTTCCATTGTCGCTGCAGCTAAATTAAATTGCAAATGTTGCAATAGCAGAAATTACTGACAGCTGTGAGACCTTCCCTGCTTAGATCTGGAGCAGCTTCTTAAAGTTGCACAGCGGAGCAAAAAATCAAAATAAAACCAAAGCTAAAGAGCAGCAATGATAAAAGATGACAAGCAATTTAAGGTTTAGAGAAAAACTGCATACTGAATTATAATGTGAATAGCATTTAAGTGATATCAGAAAAATAGATTCTGTCCACTAAAATATTAAAGTCAGTAAGAAATTGCATAGTGCATAACTTATAGCTAACATAGTGTTACAATATATTTCTCCACACATTATCACTGCTGGGACTTTTGCCAGTAACACTGGACTGTAAGTCTCTTCAGCTGTTAAACAAGTGCAGTCAATTATTCCGTCTTCTGACTGCATGTATTGAAATAGTCTCTATACAGCATAAATACTTACCTTTTGTCGCCCTGACTGCCATTCAGTTTCTGCACAGCATTCTGCAGCTGCCTCGCGCAGCAAACGGGACAGAATAACGCTCTGGAAACAAGAAACAAGGTGCTCTCTGCTCACCATTGTGCAACTTAATGTTCGGACCTAGAGGTTAAGAAGTGGCGACGGTGTTTGCGGCGGCGAGACTGCCCACTCTGCGACACCAAGATTCATGCAACAATAGGCTTTTTATACTGACCTCTGGCTGGAAAATAGGCTTAATGTCCGCAGAGCAGCAGAGCGACTGACTGTGTTTACCTTTCACATCCACACACACATGCAGAAATAGACTCCTACACTGCGGTGTTTAAAGTCACAAAGGCCGTCACAGTTTGATCTGCAGTGTGACCACTCGAGCTGACACTCGACCTGCGAGCCATTCATGCGCGTAAGTATGAGGCCCATAACGCAGCCTTGAAGAAGTTGTGACTTTGCTGCAGGGGCCTCAGGGGTAATCTGGTTTGATGGACAGACAGACGCACAGTCAGACAGGTGACCAGCGATAACGTGTCAGGCTGATGCCATGGTGGGGGAGCGATGGTAGCCCGCGTGTCAACTTTGACCTCCTCATTTAATGATTGCTTGTAATGTCTCTGTTGGATTCAGCGTAGACGCGGCGGTAGAAAAAAGGTGCAAAGTAAAGCATGTTCATGCGACTTAAATCCATACACACAGCACTTCAACATTTCTATTGTGAGTTAACAGTCAGCCAGGCACTGCCCACTACAGTGCACCTGGGAAATCAGCGCATGGGAAACTCAGAGTGCAGTAGCATCCAGGACTTCACTGAAAAAGCTCCTGACAAGCAGATGGCTGCTGCTGAAGAAGCTGCCTGATTTACTAATAGATTAGCTGGTACACTCTTAAGTCGGGGTGTAATGGAAAATTTTCTGTACAGGCCTTTCAGTCGGCACTCACACCGAAACTAATGCAGACTTTTAAATTAGACCGCATGCAGAAAGTTTTGGCGCAAATCTAAAGTGTAATTTCTACATTCCTCTGCGTAAACAAAAACAGAGAACTCCTCACTGTTACTAACGTCTGCTACGTAGAAACATTACATTAAAAGTGCACAACACCAAAGCTCTATGCCACAGTTTTTTTAATACCCATGAGGGATGGAGCAAATTACTCAATTGAAATAACATCAAATAAAAAGTAAGGCGCAGAGAAAAGGTTAAAGTTCAAATCTATCTGCTTCCAGCGTTCAGCTAGGGCTTCTGTATCTGTTTCTGTTTCTGTATCTAGATGAGCAATTTGCCTTGCTCACCTAGATACAGGAGTTCTTGATTTGCCGAAGAACAGCATCCCCACATCATGATGCTGCCAAAACAATGTTTTACAGAGGAGAGATGTGCAGTGTTGTCTTTCTGCGTGTAGTTTTGTTTTGCCTCATCTGACCAAAGTAGTGTTGATTTCAGTGACCAAAGCTACAGTGTTAATATTTCATCTGTGATCTGAAATTTAACAAAAAGACAATTAAAATAATAATAATTATGCCAAAAATGGTAATGAGGTTCAACAAAGAATGAAAATGAGACTAAAATACCAGAGGAAGATGAAATCAAATCAGATCTAATTTTCATTCTGAGAAAAGGTTTGAACAAGTTAAAAGCCTGGGCAATGATTATTTACAAGATTGCTATTAATTACAAGCCCCGTCTACTTTTTTTTTACCCATCAGTTCATCATGAAATGACTGAGACATTGACAGTTTAAAGGGAGAGGCGATATTCAGTGCCAGACATTCAGTCACCAATAAAAAAGTTTTTACCTCATGTACTGCAACCTTTCAAGTAGACCAGTTTTTTTTTTTTTACCTAATCTCTTCTGCAGACAACAGAAGAAAACAAGCACTGACAGCCTGATCGTTACTACTGCTGAATGTGTATGTGTGTAATCTGTGCGTCTTTGTTCTTCTGGATTATGAGATTAGCTCTCCTGTCTCATGTAACTCTGACTCACCTCACTAAGATGAATGTGAACACTCTTGATAGAAATGACTGCAAAAAAAACCAAAAAAAAAACACAGCTAATATGGCCAAAAACTGAAATTGTGCTCAGTAGTTGGTTTATTTTATTATTGATCTTAGTGCAGATACAGATGCAAATGGGGGTGAAACAGTTAATCATAATTCATCAATATTGAAATAATTGTCACCTAACTTAATGACAGATTAATTGTTAACTGGTGTGTGCAAAAAATATATATGATTTTCTGTAAAAACAACATAATCGGAGTAGTAATTGAAGTCAAAACTGTACAAAAAATGTACATTTTGCATTTGTAATAAATATATTTAAGGTAAATATGTTCTACCTAGAACTCCTCCAATGACAGTTTTAGCTTCACCTGGTTCAAATTCTGTAGAAAAAAAAACCCCCAAAATCTCCTATTAAGTAACTTTTACTATCCAATTAATAGTTAGTTAATGCAAACATTAGTCAATTTATCTACAAATGATCAAACACTAAAGGGATGCTATGTTATTGCATTTATGTTTATTTTCCTATGTAAGAAAGGAACTGAATCATTTGTTTTCTGCATCTTTTAAAGTTTAAGTAAAGGTTAAATAAGTGTAAACAAAGTCTAGTTATTGATACATTGCTGTCTAATATGATTGTCTTATTCCCAGCTGCATGACTCAGCAGTATTTGCATAATCATCTTACAATGTGGCAATCACAGACGAACTGAGTCATGTTTCCATTGCTCCATCTTATGTAAGACAAGCAAGCCGACTCTTAGCTTGGACTGTCTATCAGAGTGATACCACGCCTTGCTGCACACAGTTTATTTATAAAAATGACCAAAACTTTCACCTGTGAGCAGTTCTTTCAGAGTGTTGTACCAGGAGTGTGTGTGTTCTGCGGAGGCGTTGTGGAGGTGCAGTGTGTCCTCCTCCAGCCTCCGCCCCCTCCTCCTGCTGTGGAAGAGAGCGAGGCCGAGCACGGCTCCCCCCGACTCCCGGCCCGCCATTCGCCTCCTCTTCACCTTCACGGCGAAAACGTCCTGCAGCAGCACCACACCTGCCTGCACCACGCTTCCTTCCCCTGCAGCGAGAGATGTGGACAGGGTACAACACGTGAGCTCAAAACGCTAAGACAAAATCTATAACATCTCCATCAGGTCCGGATAAAATTAATATCACCCTTGACATTAATGGAAAATTTTATTTAAATGCTCAAGTAACTTATTCTGTAAATGGTAAAAAAATTTTTTTTTTAAATAACTAGTAATTACAAATACATTGCAAGAAATTAATGGAAATATTTTCATACTCTTTAGTTTAACCTTCAGCTGAAGGATGAAGGTTAAACAAGAAGGGTCAAACTGCAGCTAATTATGTAATGTCGTCTGCAGAATTATTCACTAATCTATTGATTGGCCTAATGCACAGTCACATCCTCCAATCATCTGGCTTAATCAGGATTGGGAATCTGGAATCTGATTGGTCCACGTCAGATAAACCATCTAATTCTCTCAGGATGCCGTCAGCACAGTTAATGTCGCACACTGCGTTACATAACTCTCGCCTTTTATTCATAACACACACAATACATACTTTTTATTTGGTTAGATTTCTTTAAGCTGATATAGCCGATGACGGACTGCAGGATGGATTATACAAGAATAAAACTGAAAATGTTGTTTTAGGATACTTTTCAATAAGACTGTTCAGACATTTCTGAATAAAAAAGATTAAAACCGCTTGGTGTTGTTTTGATATTCGGACAAGCCAGCGCATGAAATGTATTTGAAGGCACCGTAAAAGCACAACGGTTTGGACTCGGCAGGACAGTCCCAGTGTTTTGTTGCATCTGTCTGCAGACCAGTCTAAGCATCTCAATTGACTAGCTAATGCTGTGGCCGCTGGATTTGGACTTTTACAGATTATCCTTCAGTATCACTGATGTCTACATTTATCTTGATGATGTTACAGGTGAGTAATTCAGTTAAATTCGGCCAACTTTTTTTTCTCTCCTGTAGCTGCATGGACAGCCTTGCTGAGAGTCCTCTCTCTTCTTTTTTGGTGTCACTTTTTCAAGCCGTACCAAAGAATATCCTGGATGTTTACCGTTACACCCCTGGGAAATATCCATTAAAAATAGTAAGCACAAAAGGGGATCATTCATTGTGTTAAAAAAATGAGTTTTTTTCTTTTTATGCATTCAACATGAAGATATTTGTATTAGGCTACATGTGATGACACCTTTCACAGCAGATGGACAAAAAAGTTCCATCTACTAATGAGAAATAATAATCCACTTTAATTATCTAAAATATCAAAATGTGTCGATTTATACCAACATGATCTGATTTAGAAGTAAAGTCAGATTAAAGAGCGACCTACTTTATGTTCACTATTCATGCTGTGACACATACAATTTCTTTTAGCCTTTTAGAAGAGAGCAATTCTTAAGCTAAAGCCAATATTTCGGAGTCAATTTTCGGAGTCGATGCAAAAAAAAAAAAAAAAAAAAACTACTAGACTGCAGCTCTCCCAGTAATCATAACCGGATGATATTAACTAAAACACCAGTTCATAAGAAACAACAGAGCATGCAACAGCAAAAAAAAGACAAAGATCTGAATGTGGACCAATTCATCAGGAAACAGTTCTAAATGGTTATTGGTGATTAACCTCCTCTGTGGGAACAATCCTCCTGCTGTTATCAAACACCAAATACCCCAAATCATCCACCGTTGTTTCCCCCGAGAATCAAGGCTCCATATGTTGAGGTCACGGTTCATGTGTTCAGATGATCTGTTATTGTTGTATTTTCTGCAAGCAAACACAACACTCCTCGTAGGACTTAAAATAGAGGATTAGAGATACCACAAATTGCAACAGGTAAGAGCAACTTTAGGGTTCATTCACTCTTCCTTTTCTCTGGATTTCTCTGCATACCTCATTCGATGAATCTGGACCAGTTTTTCAAACTGTATTTGATGGAAACACCCGATGGCAGAAATCAAGAGGTGAACGAATCTGGTAAACTAAAATCATTCCATTAAGTCACCAAAATTTTAAAACTTAATAAAAGAATAATATATATAAGTGGCCCATTCAGACTACCTAATCTAATCAGCAGGAAAGACTTTCTGTCCTTATCTTTGCAAAAAAAAAAAAAAATATGACTCTGATCTGTGCTGACGGAACCTATAGAGAGGCTGCAAACACACAGGCACTGGTTTGTTCCAGATGGAGGAAAGTTTCCCATCATGACCTCACAACCCACTGTGCCAACACGCACACACACACACACGCACGCGCGCGCACACACACTACACAGTGGCAGTCCAGTCTCATGGTGACCGGGCCATGTGGTAACTGTAGGGAGTTTTGGATCATAGTGTTATCACGCGCATACACAAAAACCCACAAGCATACACGCACAAACATATGTGTTCAGAGGATAATCATATATTTCCTTTGGACTACACCTTATATCTGTACCAAGTTATCCAATAACTTGTGCTGTTATAATGTTGGTTACAAAATACCATCTACTATTGGCAGCTGAATTTTAAACCCCCTTTGTAAGTTGTTACCTGTTTCGGTGACAATAGGAAATACAATAACCTGACATCTATTTAAATCCAAACAATGATTTAGATTCTAAACATTTCATAGTCATAAGAACGCACCCAAAAAAAACCCTGAAATATAATTATGGTTTTCATTCTGACTCCACAAAGAAAAGTTATAATACGGCAAGATTTTAGAAAACACAAAAAAATATTTTTCATTAAAACCGTAAAATCTGATGCCATCTGTTCTCATAGTAACTGATTAAAGGAAGAGAAACTCTGCTAAACAAATTGCAAAGTTTGCTCATATAAGATCAAAACAACATTAAATTCACTGTGATTAATCCAGTATCACATTGGGCTTCTATTACAATGTGATCTAAATTGCAAGAGATGTTTCAAAACTGTCTGGGAAACTAAAACCTTTTCTTGAATACCAACTCAGAATGGTTTTTTTTTTTTATCTCTTATGAAGCCAGTAATTAAGCAAATCTGCATCATCTCCCTTAGGGTCAAAAGAAGGACTAATACAGAGTGCTAGACAGAAAGAATCAAATTAAACTAAATTCCTCTGTTCTGATTTTTTATCATCATTATCATCAATGTTTTGCTAGTTACCGGTCAATTGGAAATGCTAATGTCCAATATTTTTTCAATCAACATGCACTCTAGGTAAGAACTGACAATAACAATGTTTATGGTGGAAGCTGCAACTGAGTGAGGAAGAGTTACAATGCGCAGCAGTGAAAATGAAGTTGGACTGGAAATTAACCATGAAAGTCAGATTTGAATGTTAAAACAACTCAACTGTCCATGGCTTAAAACCCTCTTATCCACCTGCAACAATGCAAGACTAATCTCTCTATCTGACAGCTCCGGGTTCAGTTTCCTAACAGAAATAGATTACATGAATTTATGTTTAGAAATAAACAAGAGCAGATGATCCATTTATATAGAAATATCTCATCAACACACACACACACACACACACAGCGTGCTGACAGACTGCCTATGTGTATGTGTGCGTTAATCTCCTCACACTGAGAGACTCTAATAACCCCCCACGGGCCGAACCAACTGCTCTCTAGTGCTGCCAACACACATGCACACACACACACACACGCGCGAACACGCACGCTTACGCAGTGCTGGCTTAATGACATTAGCTTGGATGAAATACAACAAAACAGATTGGCTTCAGACACACAAACACATTGAATTTACACCTTCATCTTGCTTCACTAACCAGTTCGGTCTGAATGGGTTCCAAGTAAAAATCTACCACACAACAGGAAAGCACTAAATATGAGCAAAATGGTACAAAAACATTACAGAAATGTGAGGAAACTGGAAGCTGTGGGCACTTGTAACTTTGTAACCTTTTCAGTTCAATATTTACAGAAAATATTTTCAGATACTCATCAAGTATTGGTATTGGGAGAAATCCGAATTAATTTGACCTGTAAAATATATTAGCGATATGCACAAAACTTTGATAATATATTCCTTTGTGAGACAAAGTGCAGGGCAAAGTGCCTGAAGAACTTTGTTGACTATTGTTTCAAACAACTTTCCTGTCATCATGACAATTTCTGGTCACTAATCACTTCGTGTGTGGAAATGTTCTCAAAGCAGCAGACTTGTCATTAATCCCATGGTGAGCACTATAAATTCATCTCACAGTAGCATCTCCATATGAGCAACGCCTTCTTAGACCATTATGCATTATGTTTACAATGAACACAAACAGTTTAAGTGAGAAGAGTGACCTGACTATGCAATGTATGTATACAAATGTCTATAAGTTTCAGGTGGTGTCAAACAGACGGACCGTCCCCATCACCACACCAGCTCCATTCTTAGAAAATGGAGCTGGTGTTGCATTTTGAACAGCATAAGAGTTGTTCCCATTGTAACTAACCTGTGGGACTCTCTGGTATGATGGGGGTCCATGTCAGCCTGGTTCGTGTGAGCAGGACATCGTGGCTCTTTTTCCCCACTTTGAAGATCCCTCGCATCAACACACTCTCACTGACGGATCAAAAACACACACAGAGTTTGAGCTCGTTTCAACCAGTCCGACGTTATTTACACATGTCCATCACTAAAGTTACTAATAAATCAATCCTTAAACTAATCAAATCAACAAAGAAGAAACAGGTGAAACAGGCTTTCACGTTATCTTTTCTCAGGCCTTCCATGTATGAAAGACAAGTCGAGTCACTGAAGAAATAAAAAAAAAACAATAATGACTTTAATCTAATAATTGTGACCTTACTGGAGATGAGTGCCTTAGAGAAACCAACTTCAACGGCAGAGAAGTGAATTGTCCAAGCTAGTCCTTGATCAACAGAACTAGCTTTCTGTTAATCAAGTTTTCTTTTTATATGACAGGAAAAATCAAAATTCTGGGAAATCAGAAGCAGAGTTGTCAGTCAGAGGTTTCTTCGGATAGGTTGCAAGACAGACTGCTATTGGAGACCACAGTATCGCCATCTACAATGACTCTTTTGAAAATAGTAGGTTGATATGAGTTACAACAACATTTAATTTACCTTTGGGATAAAAAAATTATTTTAGAAAGACATTAAATCTTTTTTGTTCAGTGGCCAGTAATCATCTTCTAGTCAAATCCCCCGATGAGAAAATCAAAAAGGCTTCCTGTCATTAAAGTAGGAGGGATTGTTGAGCTACACAAACAAGACAGTCTTGCAACACTCCACCAATGCCGAGGTTGTTCGCAGTGCAGTCAGTTTTAGATTTCCTAAAACATCCTGAGTGGGTTGAGACAGAAAAGTCACATAGTGGACCGAATAAAAACCCCTGACTCTGCCAGAGTACACAATGAGCTGTTCAGGAAGACAAAGGTAGATCATCAACCCAAATTAAGGCCTTTACCGACTACATAGGAAGGCATCTGGGAGAGAAGAGCTAATGAACCATAAAAGATCCACAAAAGCGTCTTTATGCTACCCTTGGACACAGGAACAACTTTTCTAGCAGATCAGTGATTGCAGCAACAACGTTTACTCCCATTTTTCATGCTACAATGTCAGAAGTATGTCTAACCTAGTTAGAAGCACAACATATTTAAGAAAAGGTTTTTCTGGACACATTTTTGTTAAAGACCAAAGGTGTCTGAAGAAATATCAGAGGTTTGTCAATGTTCCTGTAGTGCAGCCTGAGGCAAGCATAAATAAAACAGTGGGAATCTTAAGTTTGTGTCACCAGCTAGTAGATATTTTATCGTTGAGCTCTCATCAAGCTGTTCAGTAACAAAACAGTGCAAACAGGCCCTGATGATTTCTCAGAGGGTTTTCTGATACAGAAAGTGCATGTGAAGTACAGTGTGAACACAGAGTGTCATCAATCAATCAATCAATGAGTCAATATTACCCACTGTGCTGAGTCACAGAGTGGTGATGTAACTCACAGGCGCACGCAGCCACAACATGTACTGGTCATTGTGAAAATGTTTCTTAACTCCACCTATATTTTTGTGGTATTGGAGGAATCACTAATTTTATGACCATGAGTTTTGCTCTTATCCTTCCAAAGGGGAAATTCAGGAGGAGTAAGAAAGAAGAACATATTTTTACCAGGATGTTTTAATAATAAACATTAACTTAGTGCAAGTTACAAACTGCCAAAAGGCCTGTGATGGAGGAAGGCTTACAGTTTGAATACAGCAAACATAAAAGAGCTGAGGCTACGGTCAACAAGCTAGCAGGTTGAGCGTTTTAACTCCTGAAACCCTAATATTTAAAATGAGTCAGAATGTAACCAGTTTTGTTTAGTAAGTACATTTTTAAAAATGGTCTCAGTTTAAGCATTTATGCATTTATTAAGCACAATTACGCAACCCTGCAAGCATAAACTGATGGATGGATGGATGGATGGATGGATGGATGGATGGATGGATGGATGGATGGATGGATGGATGGATGGATGGATGGAATGTTAAATGTGCACACTTTTTACAAAGAAATTCTGATTGAAACCTATCCATATAAAATGAATGAGAAATTTCAGAGTAAATTCATCAGTTCAATTCTAATTGTTCCATGAAAGTAAAAAAAAAAAAAAAAGTACCTGGAAAAAAAATAAAAGAGTAATTTCCAACCCAGGTTGCACTCGGAGTTGCTTCTCATCCTACATATATAATCTCAAGTGTTATACCTTTCCAACATTCATTATATGGTGTGAAAAAGTGAAAGTTGAATCATCAGCCACTTCCGTTGAAAGAGGTCTTTTATTTTGAAAGAATTCTCTGAAAGGCTTTTCTGCATAAATCATGTAATGTTAAGTTTCTGACATGAACGTGTGGAGGAACTTCATTTACTGCTCACCTCTTGTCTTCTTCTTTCTCCACCTGCTCCTCTTGTTCCTCCTCCTCCTCCTCCTCGCTTCCCCTTCGCTTCTCTTTCTTTTTCTTCTTCTTCTTCTTCTTCTTGCTGCTGTCTCTCGGCTCCCGCTGCGCCTCAGCCTCGAGCTCCGACATACTTACGCGCTCACTCGAGGAAACCACAAAAAAAAGAAAGAAAAGACAACAGAAAGAGCTCGGATATAAATTTGTTTCTGTCCGATAACCAAGCAGTAAGCTGATCACGGTGTGTATTTCCGGGGTCTCGTCGCTATGGAGACAGGTAGCGGCTTCATCGGGCACGCGGCCGATCCAACATGCACGCGTGGGCGCGCACGCGTGTTTTTGTAATTATCTGTTTGGGAAACGTCTGTCCCATGTCCTACCAGACAGAAATTATTTGGTTTAATAAAAACTATTTTATATCTAAGTCAGACATTTATATGAATAATATTATATTCAACTGTGGTAGGTTCAATCAAAAAAGCTGGGATTATGCAGAATCCAACATCCTTACAGCTAACCAAAGGTTTTTTAAATCATTGGGTGTCAAAGCACATATGAAACAATACTAAATTATGACACACGGCCTGTATAAAACACCCTATGAGAAGTGTTTGCATCTTTGCGCCTCGCTACCAAAATGCATTTAAAAAATTATTTAAATCACCAAGACTCATTGCAATTTGTATAGTGTAGCTACTGGAACAATTTATATTGTGAATATTATTTGTGATTTGAAAATAATGACAATTTCAGTGAAGCAGTGGGGATATTTTTGGGAAATGGGATCTTCTTTTGAACTTGGTCCCACCTTCTGCACAACGCCTACTGGAAGTCACGTGAATAAAAATGAATTAATACATGATTTTAGCCAAGTGCCCTGTGCTTCTGTTGCTATTAAACGACTTACATCCACCGACGAAGTATATTACTTTATCGTCTCTTGGGGCATCCTGCAGTTTGGTACACCTGGATTGGTGTCGTGATGTGTGTCCTGTGATGTTATTTAACAGACACCTGCCGGCCAATCAGAAAGGATGGGGGGTGGATTGTGGTATTAATTCCATATTATGAGCTCCGGCTCAAACACTCACTCAGCATGTGTCCTGTTGGCAGATGGCTGAGTTTAAATCTGCATTAATCAGTGTTATGATCAGTCAACAGACTGAAACACAAAACCCCAATCACAAAGACGGCTCACAATGCAGCTGTAATGCTCCTAGTGCTGCTGCTGTTGTTGCATGACATTTTTAGGATGCTCAAATAAGGATGAAATGAACTTTATAGATGCCACTTAAGAAGCTTCTCACAGCTTTTGTGCTTCCTTGTCTTTCTTGAGCCTAAGAGAAGCAAGGCCAGCCTTTATTGTAACAATCCTTCTTTCCACTATTCCTTATATCACTGGAAAACCAATGTCTTTCTACTTAAAGTTTGTCAAACAGCTTATTCTGCTATTAATTCTTGCTAGGTGTGTTTTATTTGATTGTGTGATGGAATTTATCAATGTATTCATTCACCAGCCTGGGCTTTTAGTTTAGAATAAGAAACAACCAGAACAGGCACCGTCCTCCTCATGATGGTGACCAGCTTGGACAAGTGGTGCAGGATGGCATCCATCGTCTCCAACCAGCATGTACGGCAGGTCAGTCAAAGTGTTGCGTGTTCGAATTTGGCGCAACAGCGAGAACCAAGCTGCTTCTCAAAATGTTCAGTGAGGTTGAGGTCAAGACAGAAGGAAGATCTTTGCATCTTCTCAAATTCTCAATGTAGCCTCTGGTTAAAATACAGGAAATTTGTTAAAACACAAATTTCCTTACTTACAATTGTATCCGATTTTGTTCCGTTTTTGTTTGGTTTTGAAATTGCACTATAATTATTTCTTCATCACTTGACAAAAGAGTATTTTTTTCTGCAGTCTTTTGCTTAATAACGTTCCACTTCAACAAGGAGAGTAAATGGTGGGATATGGCCACCATATTGTCCCAGTTGACTTACACACACCGACACACTATCAAGCAGTAGGACATTGGTGTGTGTGCACGGAGGGGGGCTTTCATGCATAAACAAGATCATTTTCATAAATTAAAATCTCGCCTGCAGAACGAACATCTGTGCCCTTCACACACACATACACACACCAATCCTTGTTTTGTCCTTCACATAGTGGGAGAGTGTTGTTGACATGATACTCTCTGCTAGGAAATTTGTAGTCTTTTCACTTCTGTCGGCATGAAATTCATCCAAACTCTTTTCAGAGGATTTACAAAGAATTTTACAAGGGTTGAGATTACCAAACAGTGCGTTATGTTTTATAGTCTAAACCGTAGTGTTTTTGTGATGTTGTGGGGTTGTTGCAGATAAATTGAGTCTTAACAGGTGAATGACATGAAATTCCTTTTAATAAAAGGCCTTTATAAACATCTATCTTATAAAATATGAACAAGAGTCACATGAAATGATAACGTAACACTACAGAAACCATATAAAAAGCAAAAACTTAAAAACAACATGAACGAGGATAACACTTCAGCCCGACAACAGCCCAACAACGCCTCACTCACAGACCCCAAAAATATAGAAAAATCTTTATTCTTTCAACATTTGGAATCATCGTCTGAGCATTGCTCAGATTTTCAACAAAATTGCATAGTTTTCTCCAGATTATTGCTCATTGATTGTTGATTATTTTTAAATGATAATATGGACTCTGACAAGACATTCGAAGAGCGTCTCCTGCCAGGTGAAGCGCTACAGAGAAGGTTATGGCGACTGTTGAATTGCCATCATAAAGAGAAGTTAAAGACCTTGATGAGGACAGAAAGATGAAAAACAAGACAGCTGTGAAAAGACAGTGGTCTTCTCATAGCATGGTCTCTCAGTCTTCATCGGTCTCACGGTCCTTCATCCTCAGGAGTCATGAAAGATGGCGTTTAACTGGGCGTTCATCAGCCGTTCATGGTGTGAGTGTCCGTCAAACCCCATCAGTTGTTCCACCTGGAGCTCACCGCACCGTGGGTTGGGCCCCCCGCTGCCATAGATGGAGGGATGGCCACCAGCTCCTCCGCCTCCGTAGTGCACGCTGAAGGAAAAGCTCTTGTCGTAGTCGGAGCCGGCGACGGGCTCGTGCTTGAAAGACGAGAAGTTACCGTTGATGCTCAGGGGCGGGCTGAGAGGTGGGTCGAACGCCGGGCCGTCGGACACCAGGACTCCATCGAAGAAGGGTTCCAAGGAACCGTATGGCTGACCTTTGACCTGGTGGAAAATATGGGAAGGGTCCATGGTACCGTAGGGGGGGCTGGGCAAACCGGCTGTCAGTCCAGGGCTCTGGTAAGAGAAGTGTCCGGGATACGCGGCGGCACCGGCAGGGGGAAGGTGAGTGGGCATGTCGGGTGTCTGCTCGGGGAGGAAGGTCCGAGGGTTCAGCTGCAGGCAGCCCGCCACCAGGTTGGTGGTCGGCTGAGAAAGACCTGAGAACACAGAGAAGGTTTACGGTCAGTATCGATCGATGATTTGGAGTGAAACAAGATCTCATGACATTTCCCTTTAAAGTGAAGCCTGTCTCATGAGGTGCTAGTCTGAGTTGTCATTATGAGTCCCTGATTTTAAGCTGAGTGCTCAGATTCAGATAAATCTTGTTTGTTTAAAACTTTTATTTTGACGTTAGAAAGGAAGTAGTTCTCTGCTACAAAGGAGGCCTCCTCTGTAACCTGTTCTTTTTCTCACCATTTTGGAAAATCTTTATGATAAACAAACTGAAGAGATTCAAGCAGTTTGTCAAATCGTTAGCAGATTATGTAGATTGAAATGCGATTGATACTTATATATATATTTGGCATTAGCCTTTGCAAACATGAGAAAAAGATGAACTATTAATCATTAATTATTGCCTGTCGTTCTTGTCTCATTTCCCCAAACTCAATTTTATATATTTTCCTCAGAAGAGCTTCATGTTTTGTCCCTAGCAATGCAATGTATCAGCATTTATGAGTGTTCAACACTTCAAATAACTGTCTTTGAGAATATAGTAGTTAGATATTCATAATTTTGAACATATGGTCACTTATTATACCACATTAAGTAGCACGTAGATAATAAACAAAAAAATGGCTGCATCACATTGTCAGACTCTTTTGACGTCTTCTCATCTACAAGAGCTTGCAAGTGTGAAAATGAAATTGTCAATTTGGGATTTACGTCATCAAACTTTTTCACTATAATTTCATCAAGCATGTCCTAATATTGCTTAGGATTCACAGTGCTAAACTTCTCACCTTTGCAAAGCGCCTGGACGAAACTCATGAGGTCGGGAGCCTTGCCAGACCGCAGGATCTCACTGAGAGCCCAGATGTAGTTCTTGGCGAGGCGCAGGGTCTCAATTTTGGACAGTTTCTGGGTCTTGGAGTAACAGGGGACGACTTTTCGGAGGCTCTCCAAAGCGTCGTTCAGCCCGTGCATGCGATTTCTCTCCCGGGCGTTAGCCTTCATTCGACGGATCTTAAACCTGCACAGACAGAAAAAGAGTTATTACATATATATTGGAGAGGTGTTAATGCAGGGTGATCAACAAATTGCTCAACAATGGCCACGTATTACGTACAATGTAAGAAAATTTAAAGGATTTGTTTTCTTTCCTTTTTCATATTTGAGTAACCTACATTTAATTTCACTGGAGTTTGTAGAAAACCTAAAATACTAAACAAGCCAATCATCATTTAAAAGTATTTGACAACAATACAATTGACTGATATGATTATTTTAATGCATTTTAAGTACAATTATTTTATATATAACATACGTCATGCAATGAAAAGTGTTTTGCAAAATGGGCTTTGTCGCAGGAATTATGTGAGTGGTGTTGGGGCAGGATTGGGGCAACAAGCAGCCGTGTCCTAAATGTGATCTTTGCAAAGTTCTAAATTGTAATTGGACAAGTGTTAAGATCAACATGTTGGTTTGGACATACTACCGTTTACCACCATGCTACCGTTTTTGGGGGGTTTTTTATGCTCACAAGTCGATTTTTAGGAAAAGATGTATAGAAATGGATTGCAGTCATAAAGGTCGACTCACACAAAGTTCATGTGAGACGACAACAAAAGAAATCAATTGGAGAAGGAAATTTAACAGGGTTGCCACGACACATTGATACGCCCTTTTTAAGCCCTTTGCCTGAGGATAATGCTGGGAATGGCGGAAGTACAATTTAATTTTTAAACAGCACATTTCACACACCTTGTGACACGGGGACAAATATTAGAACAAACTTTATAACATTACATTATTTATTAAGACAAAAATTAGTTTCTTCTGAGCCTCAGTCTCTCCTGTGTTTTGCATTTTTGTATGTTAGATGAAATGATCATGATTTGCACCAATGACAGAAAACACCATTCTATATTGGTAGAACTAAGAGTTCAAGGAGATCTGCATGAAATACATGTTGCACGGATTTCATGTACTATTCTGAGGGGTCCTTATTTAGATTTTAAATTCCTGCCATCTCTTTTAGTTTCTGTGTCATAAATACTTTTTCTACATTCAGGGTGTCTCTTTCACTCGCTTATTTATGCCACGGAGGACAAACCGTACCTCTGAAGGCGAGCCTTGGTCATCTTTTTCTTCTTCGGCCCTCGCCTCTTGGGCTTGTTCTCTCCGTCCTCTTCTTCCTCCTCATCTTCCTCGTCGTCTTCCTCGTCGTCGTCCTCCGGGTGGTGGAGTCGGTCCTCCTCCTCTTCCTCCTCCTCCTCCCCGGCTCCCGCTCCTGCCCTCTCCGTCTCTCTGCCTGCAGGGCTGCAAAGCTCCCGCTGCTCGTCCGACTCCACCGACGTGAGCTCCTCCCTCACAGACCTGGTCATGATGCTGATGCTCTGCGAACAAAAAGTTATTATTATTATTATTATTATTATTATTATTATTATTATTATTATTATTATTATTATTATTATTATTATTATTATTTAATGTGGGGTTTTTTTTTGTAAATCAATCAGGTCACATGACGCTTTTATTCACATCATAGGATTTTTTATTTTTTTTTAAGTGGTTCCAAATTTACAACAGGGCGCTATTTTAAAAGTTTTGAACTTTATTTCCATCAAAAATTAGATTTAAAAATGAATGAAAGAACATTTTGATCCAGCTTTGGGATCAGTGCGATAATAATGGAAAAGTAGAAACAACCCAAATGTAGCTGATTCCTTGCTGACCCAATTCAAACTCTCCTAATTTAGTCCGGACGACGGCGCGACTGTTTATTCCGCAGAGTGCGATTTGCTCTCGAGACCGATTTAAGAAAACAAACAAACAAACAAACAAATAAACAGATAGATAGATAGATGAAAGAAAGCAAAAACAAAAAGCGGAACAATCCGAACTCAGAAAGAATTAATTTTTTGTCCGCATTTAACGAACCGTCTGAACAAACGAATGAACGAACGAGTGGATAAATAGTGAATAAATAAGTAAATAAATGAATAATAATAATTAAAATAAACATCATTAAAATAATTAAAATTTAAAATTGAACGTATTTTGAGTAATTTTGTATTTAAATACATGAAGCCAATATAATAATAATAATAATAATAATAATAATAATAATAATAATAATAATAATAATAATAATAATAATAATCTTTTTGTGCTTTTGAAATGATTTTTTTTTTCTTGTCCTGACTTGTCCCGTTCATTTGTCGCGGATGTGATGCAGGTGGACATGAGAACATTTCGCTCGACCTCCGTCATTCAAGAAGAACAGTAAAGAAGAAGAAGAGCAGGATACGAGAAAGATTATCTAACTGGAATATTTCATTATTATGTTTTTTTTTTTTTGGTCATTTTATTTTTAATGCAAGCATTAAAAAAAATGTTGCGCATAAATAATTATCAAAGAGAAAAATAATAATAATAATTCAATTGGACACAATGCAATTTTTCTCTTTAGAAATCAGCTGTAATTGTTGTCGATTTTGTTTTATTGTTTTGGTTGGATTAACTCTTTCTGATTGAGACAAAGTTTCCAGGCAACCTGTTAATGACCTAAATGTGGCGTTAGGCCCCCGGTGACCCCCTTTTTAATTTTAGTGTCAACCCGTCCTGCTGTATTCGCAGGACGGAGCCGATGACATAAATAACAAGTGCGTCAAAAAGCCTACCTGTTGTTTAATGAACGGTGCTCGTCAGTTCGCAGGCATCCCGCGCGCTCTGTCTGTGTCCGTGCGTGACTGTGCGTGATCTGATGGGAGCTTTCTGAAGAGCGCGCGAGACGCCGCTGGTTTTATACTCAGCACCACGGACACGCACACACACCCGAGCCCACGTGCGGGGGGCCGCGAGTAATTAGCATATCGAGGTTCCACCCTCCCGGCACGCGCCATATGGTGCTTACGTCATTTAAACGCGAGTCTCTCTCTCTCCCTCTCTCTCTCTCTTTGTGATGAAACTTGACCATCTGTCAACTCAAACACATTCAAGTATACCTGAAGATGATGCCAGCATCCTCCTCATAGTCACTGTTATCAACGAAGTCATTGTCATTAACAACTTGAGTACTTGGTGATGAGGACTGACATAGTGCTGGTAATCAAGGTCATATAGATGTCTTATAGGGGGGGGAAAGTAATACCCATGTGTTTATAATAACGTTACTTGTGTATGATGAACATGTTGATCTTGCTGTTCATCTGGACGCTGACCAAATCAAATCAGACGTGAGCTTTTCAAATTCTCACCTGTTCTTCTTTGTTTCTGCGTTGTAAGAGATGTTGTTGATGATTCTCATCCCAGATCGAAGCCAATGCAAACCTGCAACAAGACAGGAATGTGAGTTGTAACTACAGCTTGAAGGGAGATTCAAACTGCTACTTTTCTGACTTTCCGCAGCAGCTGAGCGGGCTGTAAATGGAGATTTGGTTTTGTGATAGATGTACTGTTTTTTCTTTCCTTAGTATCTACACTTAATAATATTATTTTACAACTTGTTTAAAGTTATTTTCGTTGAGTTGCCTTGTCCTTTTAATACTCAACAGAATGAGTTCAGTTTTCAGGCTTGCTCAAGCAGTATTTTTAACTCTGTTAAATGAATTGCAATTTAATTCTCAGCTCTGACCTTTGACTTTAATGGCACACAGAATAAATCAATCGAAAACATCACAGAAAGAGCTCACCTCAACAAACCGTTCAGCTTTCAGTTCTTGCTGTTGATTCCTGATTGACCCAGTATTGTGTTGTTGTTGTTGTTGTTGTTGTTTTCTGCAACATACAACAATTGAACCAGTGGTTCAAACTTCCCATGTTTTAGGTTTTATTTTGAAAGAAACTGCAAGCCTCACAGGATTTTAGGATCCTTTTTATTTAGTCATCACCATGCAGCCCTGTTTACAGTGAATGACTTAAAACCTGAACTGATGAAGACACAGCAGGTGTAGAGGACTGGGTTTATCTACAAAGGGCAACCATTAACTATCTTGCTCCCCTTTAGGAAATCAGACGGGCTGCATCTGCTCTCACTCTCCAGAAAGAAGGCTGTGGACTTTGGAGTGAAGCTGCTTTGCGGTGCAGTGGTTGTTATAGTGGTGACAGAGTGGCTGCTGAGTGGTAGCCAGGCAGCTTTGGAGGACTTTTGTATCTGTGCATCAATGTGGGCCTGGTGACAGCTAATGGTTAACTTAAAATCAATGTCTGCTTGGATTTATCAAGGTACAACTTCACGTGCTATCAGGCAGATTGCTGATATCAGTAATAAAAAAGAATCAGGAGCGTTTTTATTTGGCGTAAATGCATCGCCTTATCTGTAAAACGAACAAAAAAATAAATTAATCAAAGAAATGTCGTTTTTTTGTTGGTTTTTTTTTTTTTTTTGCTTCTATAAAGCTAAAATAAACAAACCATTCAGCACTCTGTGTTAAATAATAATTATTACTCTACACTGTTGGCTGTGTGACTGGTGTGTTTGTGTGTGTGCAGGAGAAGGTCAGATCACCTTATTCATAAGGAAAACACCCACAGTAGAGTATCCAGTCACACCTGATGCCAAAATAAGAAATGCAGAATAAACTCTTGGGTATTAGACCGCCATAATAAACATAATTTCAAAACATTGGAACCAGTTCAGCATGCTTTACTGAAATCTTTAATGTTGCGTTTGTGTTGGGTTTCACGGTGCCTCTTAATTATAATAGCACTTATGGCCTCAACAGCTACAGTATCTGTAAAATTCAACGAAAACAATGTTAAAACCTCTGAAATTGTATGTTGCAGAACTGTTCATCAACAGAAGGAGCGGCAATGTTCAACAGAATTCAGCAGCGTTTGGTTTCCACCTAGCGGTGAACCAAAAGTACTGCAGATTCTAGTGCTTTAAGTACTTCCATCAGAAACTTTGTTTGTTTGTTTTTATATCGGTTATATGTTGTAATTGTTTGCATGTGTACCTTTGGATTTGGATTTTCGTCATTGCACAGACAGCAACAATAACAACAACAAAAACAAAAAGAGTTAAAAGTATTACAGTAAAATCTGTCATAAGCAAAAGCACAATTTAACTGGTTACAACTCAGATTGCTTGTCCCTTTCTGAATTTAATATTTTTTAACCACAGTGAGCACGTCTAGATATTTTTCGCACAGTAGAGATAGTTTTTCTCAGATTTTAACCAGAGCTTCAGGAAGTGAAATCTAAAATCCCTCTATTTATTTATTCATTTCAGACCTTGATGTCAGTCATTCAATCGTAGTTTGTTTGTTTGTTTTTTTTAGTTCACTTTTGTGCAGCTTATTTGTGGTTTTATATCCTCCCAGGTCTTCAAAATGAACCAGAACAGAAATTATGCTTCAATGTAGTCAAACAGTGAAATGATCTTTTGTTTTTCTGTTTTTCTCGTTGCATTAGAAACACAAATCTGGAATGCCTTTAACGACAGCCTACCATTTGAACCAACTATAAAGGTGATATTTTATTATAAACGTTCAGACATAGGTAAGTTAAAGAAAACAATTTAAATGAATTTAAAACGTTTACACCAAACACGAAGGTCCTTTTAAAATCACTCTTTGCGGACCTTAATGTTGTAGCGGCGGCAGTGATCCAGCAGGGGTCAGTGTTTCCCCGCTGCAGCGCGCAAAGGACACGCCTCCTCTCTCCCTCCTTCTTCTCCTCCTCCTCCTCCTCTCTGCATGTTGCCGCTGCTTCTGTTGCTGCAGCTGGTTTCAGGAAGCGGAAGCAGGAATGTTGGAGTGTTTTTTAGAAAAGTTTGGACTCTTTTGACAGTTTGGGCTCAGACTCGGTTGAACTGCGGAGAAACGTAGCGGTGAGTGACCGGAGGCTTGTCTCCACGGCTCCACGCCGGGCGTTTGTGTTTTTGTGTTGGAGAGAGTTTTAAACCGCGGCTGCTGTCAGCGGGTCCTTCGAGCAGCGGGGCTTTGAGCAGCTGAAACAGCAGGTTGGGCTGACACAGTTTGGGGGGGGGAAAGTTTGCTTAATATTCCCGGAGGCTGAGCAGGTCGGGAAAACGTGAACTGGGGAAACATTGGTCGTTGCAGAGAGACTTTGTTTGTGGTGTTTCTGTGCTGATGGTTGTTGACCAACAGACTGGATGTGTCAGAATGCATGCTGACACATGGGACTCTTCCTCTTCAGTACAAACTCTGCTGCGCAGCACAGTTTCAACACATGCACACATGTAACAAATAGCATTTGTGCAATACCCACAAATTTATATTTAATTTTATATTTAATGTAGATATAAAATTTATATTTTACAGAGAATTTTTTTTTTAAATGTAAGAAAGTAGTTCAACTGAATCTTGTATTTTCTACATTTCAGGTGATTTAACTCTGGAATGAAACACTTGTTTTCGATTTACCACTTTTAAGAAATTCCTACATTTCTACGTTTTCAGTCAGATGTCTGTATTTAATGGAAGAGCTCAGCTCAGAGCTCAATCTTTATTTTGTGTAAAGGCTCTCACTGCACAAATGTGGATTACTAGCTGAAAAGGCTGGTGAATTTTTCAAGACCAGTTTAATTTTTTACATTTTCCTTTCACGGCTTAAAACGTGAACACATTCCTGAACTTTAGTATGTCTAAAAATGTGATTGATTGAGTTAATTTGACAGTTGAATTGAAATATAATCCAAATTTAGTCAGACTTTTGTTATTTTTGTAAAGTTAAAAAAAAAAAACAAAAAAAAACAAAACTGTCATCTATTAATTTATTTTTAAGTATCCCCCATGAAAAGAAGAAACTATGCTTTTTATTATTATTATTATAATGGACTTCAGTCTAATAAACTCAAATGTTTCCGATACATTTCTGCTCTTAAGTTTGCTCATCTGTATTTTTAAAGAACTTTTTTGATTTGGTATGCAACCCCACCACACAACGTTCTCAGTCTCACTGTACTGAGAATCTTTTCGAACCTTGGGTTGTATGTGAAGCTAGGCTAACATTAGCTTGTTTCATCTCCGTTTTGATATTACTTGTTGATAACTTGGCTTGCAGTTTCCTTTTGTTATTCCAACTAAGCATGGTGGAGAGAACTTACAACTCCTCTGTTCCCAAAACCCAACTCCTTTGTGCGGCACGTTACTCCGGTCTCTTCTCAAACTAGATTGTCTTTGTTTCTGTGCTGGATCCAGTTTGGAGTCCACGTGATTTTCACCAGCAAAACTAGACACAAGTCATGGACATGGCAGCAATTTTGTGTTGGCTTAAAGAGAAAACGTGTGTATCCTTTGGTTTGTTTATTTATAATAAACCGAATCTTAACTCTAAGAAAGAAGCATAACTGCACAATTTAACCTTTAGGAGCTTTTAGATGTTCTCCAGACTATAGTAGGTGACACACCTCAGGGCCTCATCCGTTTACCTGTGATGACAGATGTGAACAGGATTTTTTTTTTGTTTTTCTACACAAACAGAAATAATTGAACACATACCTTGAGACCGGTTCCTCAATCAATTCCTGGCCAGCAAAGTAGTGAATGGTGAATATGTGCTTCTGTCAGATGACCGGATTTGTCCACGTTGCTCCGCTGTTGATCAATAAAATCAACAAAGTTTAAAACTGCATCTTAGTCGGCTTCCTAGATGTGCTATTCAGTGTATCAGCACTATTGATTATAGTGCTGATACACCGAATAGCACATCTACTTTTTTTTTTAAAGTAGATTTTTCAGCTGGGAGCTTCCGTTAGACCGAAGGCTCTTTGAATCACAAAGTTACCATGCAGGAAGTAGCTCTAAAGACAATTGGAGCTTTTTTTGTGTGTGTGTGCTCTGACAGGTAGTTCTAATAACTTTTTTAAAAAAATCATTGCAATTACTTTGCTCATATTACAGTGAGGTTGTTTGATTATTTGTGTCCTGATGGCCACAGCTGTGTGATCCACAAACTGGGCGAAGGAGATTTGGTCCAACTTTTCTGTTGCTGCCACACAGGAAAAAAGCAGACCATGGAAAACCTCAGACAAAATACCTGCTTTAAAGTAAAGAACTTAAGGAAATGACCCAGTGCATAGTTGCGGTTGTGGCGATGTAATGCTGGCTGGGTTTTTTTTTTTTTCTTTTTTTGTTTTTTTTTCTTTATTGAAGTAACTTCCTTTTCCACTGCTAAAATTGATCTGTACCTGATTGTTTATTAAACTTATATTTGTATTGTCTGTGTATTGGAGACAGCTTTCACATGATGGCTTATCGGCGGCGCTGTATTTGTTTAGCAAGGTTTCTGAAGGTTACAGCAGCTGGAACAGTCTTTATGGGAATCGACTAACAGTAAAACTGTCTGAGATAAACACAGGGAAGAAGTAAGCTCCATACTGTTTGCGTTTCTTTTTTTTAACATTTCTATTTTAATTTTGTATGGATGAAGTGCATTTCAACCAAATGTCTTTGTACATTTAAAGTAAATTTTAAAACAGTCGATTTTGGATGTGAAAGGAAAACAAAATGTCATTTTTGATAATTAAAATACTTGTGACTTTTTAGATGAGACGCTGCTCCTATTTTAATTTATTTCTACTAATTATTTAAATGCGACACAAATTGGGCTTAGTTTTCACTTTCAAAGCGCAACCGAAAGTCAATATAAAACACCACGGTATTATCAGATCACTGAGCATACGTGTTTCTGAAGCAGTGAGTGATATGCAGCTGATGCTCACAGGATGTTCAGCTCAGTGAAAAACCGAAGCGTTTTTGAAATGTCTGAGCGCATAAATTCAACTGCTATGAAATGTCGCCTCGATTACAATGTTCCTTTATTTCAGACACTAATCAAACAGCCTTTCTGCACTTGCGAAGGTTTATTCACCTCTGTGTGCTGAAAGCTTGTAGTAGTTGATGTGACAGGGACGCTGAATTTGTTTTAGGATTAATTCAGCAAATAGCTATTTGGCCAAACTGGTGAAATATTTGATGTACAGGACTGAACTTTCAACCCAAGCTGGTCGAGCTTGGAAAAAGAGAAAATTTGATACGGTCTGTGGTGTAAAATACTTTAATCTGAACACTGAAAATCTTTGTCATTTATTTCCATACATAACTGCCCTTTATGACAAAGACATAAAGGGCATAAACCTCATATACATGACTAAAGTTAATGTTTGGCAAAATATGGTTTTTTGCTTCTCGTTCAGATCATACACATCTGAGATAAATAGTGTGACAGCAGCTTGAAACTGTTCATTTCTTTATGCATTTATTGATTTATTATAGAATTTGAAAAAAGGTCCAAAATGCAAATGCTAAAAGAAATGCATTTGCATTTCTTTTAGCATTTGGCATGTTGCATGCCAAACCTGCAGCCAGAAATAGTTTCTTGTTTCTGCAGAAATAGTCTGGGAGTTTCTTATTTCTGCAGGATTAGTCTGGATGTGATGAATTGACTGTCAAAATGGATCCATTTTTCTTTCGCTGATTATTGGACCTCTTTTGAGTGTGTTTGGATTTTGTCTGCTGATTTTCAAAGCTGGACTTAAAACTCCTTCTTATTACTTTTGGGGAAAAATCTCTTAGGCAATAGAGTATAAACAGACCTGAACAAGAAAACTGGTGTTTGTAATTATAGTAGATATGTTTACAAGACAGATGATTAAATTTCAGCCAACTTGTCTTGAAAGGAGCAACTTGTTTTGCACAATTGAGATAACTGAAGGAAAATCAAAGTCACGACGAACCTGAATTACAAAATGTGTTCTGTAATTTCCTCTGAAAAGTTGCTAATGTCTGCTTGACGGTGAAAAAAGTTGAAAACGACACACCTTTTTATGCAACATGCTGAGGGACATAAATGTAGCTGACGGAGTGAAACGCCAATTTTATTCACATTCAAACTTTACGTCAAAATGAAATTTGTTGGCCTGACTTGCTGTCTGTGTCAGGCTTTAATAGTAGGAAAAATGTACAAAATTGTAGAAATTTAAAAAAGAAGAACCCAATATCTATATTCAGAAATGGAAAAATAAATATTTAAACTATGACGGATTTTAGAAATGGATTAAAGTCAAATAATTTAGTGTAATGTCTTTTTTTTTTTTTTTTTTTGCTAACATGAATAAATCGAACCATAAATGTTTTCAATCAGATGATTTGCAAGAAATAGTCATTTTGTTTAATTTGGAAATGAGTTTTCCAAAGCAATTGTCCTGGCAGTACTTATGCATGCCTGAAAAACCAACAGAGTCATTGGAATAGTAAATATTTGCTCTGAATCAGACTCCGAAAGACGATCTTAACCTCTTGCTTACGAGACGGTAAATGCAACCGTGCGTGCATTTCATCAGTTCTCCCCATCGACTAAATAAATAATGTTGCATCTCGAGCGTCTCTCGGGTAGAAAAGCCTAACTGGTTTGGCACCGTCAGATTGTTTTTGGAGATAAGATAGAAGAGTTAAGCAGTTACACATTTTGAGTTTGTTTTTTTGTGCTACACAAAAAAAATAAAAAAATAAAAATGGTGACACTGATCTTAAGAATGAAATGGAAAAACATATTTTTATTTGCCACCTGGGCTATTAGTCATGTCTATATGAATTTGTATTGTTAAGCAGTTGCATTTGAACTTCTGTTGTTGATAATTTCAGTCACTTTACATCCATATTGTTAAAGGAAGTCTTTGTGCGTCCTCCGGTCCTCTGCTGTAACATTGAGCTGGACTCCGTTGATGGTATAACTTTTGGGCAGAGCTGAACTCTCGAGCCTGGCTTCTGTCAGAGACGACAGGCTGACTTAACATCTCGGCTGGATATTCGTGCCATTAATGGGGCCATCCTCTTCTCACAGTGACACCCAGTTTACAGTGAACCAAAACAGAGAATGGCCAGAAAATCCTCACATTTCAAATAGTTTATTGAACAAGTGTGTAACGCAGATTTAGAGTTACTTAAGAACAGCCTCATATTTTTATGAGTAACACCTCGGGGCTAAATCTACATATATGATCATTTATTATCTCTCTCTCTTATTAATAATACTGTTTTGTAAGATGTTTGCTAAAGCTGTAGGAATGTTCATAAACCAATCATTATTCTCATCTGTATCAATCCACTGACTGATTTTGTGTAAGTTTTTCTTGTTGAACAATTACTAAAATTGATCAGCATTATTATTCAATTTGACTATTGGCCCAATAATTAATTTGGCAAAGTAAAAATAAACTAATATAATGACAAACAAAGATGAACAATACTCAGTGTACTCTGCAAATTGACTGAACAGGGAAGTTTGACAGTGGAGTTGGGAGTATAAATAAGTAAAAATTGATTGACTGCTTTTTTTTGTTGTTGCTTTTTTTCATCCTCATATAGACAGAAGTCTGATTACGGCAGCATTTAGTTTGTGGTATGATTAACCACACGCTCGCACGTTAGCGAATTTAGCAGTCGACTGCCAAAGAGATGACTATCAGTTTCAAGGGGAAACCAAATCAGTCTGCTCTTCCAGTGAAACAGAGCAAAAATACGAGTTTTGCTCTGAAAATGAGATTTCTGAGGTTTTAGTTGCCATCAGGCTAGAAATAAACCAGAGCCATGGTTAGAGAGCTTAGTGTCCACAAAACTATATTTGCTCAATCTGTATTATAAGCACAAGCAGGAGGGATCAGTATTGATTCAAGATGTCGTAGATTTACTTCAACACAATTGAAATGGTTGTCCATGTTCAAATTTACAGCCATAAGGATATGTTGGTAACCGTTTGCTAAAATAAAACCTTGATTGCTTTAAATGTTTTTAATTTGTTGTTTGGTTAATTATTTTTTTACACAGACTAGTCACTTATCTTTACAAAAGGGAAATTCTGCAAAAAAACAAAACAAGATGCTAAAGAATAACGAGCATGGCTGTGAGGGAGCCACATTCATTATAAATGACTAGGAGGATGTCCTGCTAAATTCATTTTAGAAAACCCAGTTTAAAATGTTTACGGCAAGAACATCATCTTAAGGGAAAAGTGGGACATGCACAGAGATGTTCACACACACGAGCAAAACAAAAACAAAGTTAAAGAGAGGAAATAAAAGTTACTGTTTTGGAGCAGCCGACCTCAGCACAATGAAAATATCGTAGGAGGGCCTAATTACGCAGTTCATGCGCGAATTTCCCGGAAGCCGCATCGTTTCAACAAGCTGAAATTCTCAGAAGCTGCAGGACTGGTGACCAGGTTCTGCAAGGATTTGGGTGTGGATCCGTTGGTGCAGGAAATTTGCACCAGTAAATTCATGCGAGTGCTTTATTCTAATCCCAGACATGAATTCAAATAAACCCATTCAGTTGTTAAACACTGCATTTTATTTCAGTTTTCATTTTTTTCTTTGACTGTACTTCAAACTTTTGTAAAAAATCTATAGGCAAGTTGTTTGGTACTTTACCAAGCAATATGAAATATGTTTTAGTGGAAAGGCGGCTCTTCACAATGTCTTGTAAATTTGCTGTCTACTTCCTGGATTCTCTGTTTGTGTGCAAGTCGACAAAAAATAGGCTGTATAAAAATATGTTTGGCTAAATATAGGCAATTGTAGCCTTTTGATATTTAGATATGTTTTCTTGAGTAATTCATTGATTACAGGTCCAGCAGACTTTCAGTGTTACTCAGCGAAATGGTAAATTGATTTAGCTAATCTCTTAATTTTATCTTGTGTCTAGATTTGATGAAATGTGAGGAAGGAGACCGCTCTCCATTTCACCACTATGCTTGACTTTTAGTTGTCACGCAGAACACCTGGTTGCTTTAACAGGTTTTTTTTTAAGTGTTCCTGCGCTTTACTACTTTGTGATCTTGAAGTCAACATGTGTTTAATTTAGTTCTTTAGTGTGAAAGCTGCGGATGTAAATGGCCATGAAACTATTATTAAACACGGTTCCTCAGATTACATCATGCAGACTGTTGTTGTTTTCCTCTTATCTAGTTTGTTTTGCATTTTCAGCAGAGCTCTAAAAATAAATGCATCCCTCTCTCATATCCCTCACCATCTCTCTCTCTCTTTCTCTCGGACAGGAAGTTATCCGGTTCTTCTCTCTAAACACTTACTTCCTGTTTCACACGTTCTCATTCAGATTTGGCTGCACCCTCCTCTGGCTCTATCCATCTTCATCTCCTTTCTCTTCTTTCGTTCTTTCTCTCCATCACGTTTCCCTTCAACTTTCATGGGAGGCATGAAAGTGGAATGACGGCGGCTGATTGAGTTCCTGTCTTGCGTCCGGTGGGTTACATGAGGACATTGGGAAAAACATTCACACATAATTTCCTTTTTTCTGTTCTGTGATGTGAAAAGGCTGAGCTGCAGAGGACTGACAATGTTGCTTATTGTTGAAAATACAATAACAATTGCATTTTGAACAAATATAAATCTTATGAAGTAAGAACTGATGTGTCCTATAAGTTTTAACGGTAGTTGTTGCCCGTCAAAGACGGGGTTTAGTTGCAAAATGAAACCTAGAATTAGCCTCATGTTGCAGTTTATGAAAGCAATGCATTTTGTTGCAAGCAAAGTATATTGCTTGTAATTTCCAGAAATGATCATTCATGAAACCTTATTGTGTAGTAAGATGAGCCGGGAGGCTCCACCTTATGTCCGTTTCCTTTTCTCTTGTGGCTCATTTTAGAAAGAAATTGAATTCATATCCTTTGCAGCAATATTTAATTTCCCTTTGGGATCAATAAAATGTTTTTGAATTTGAATTCAGATTTCTATGTCTGGATGTTCATAAACATTCCCATGCTTTGTGTCTGCAGAAAGAAATGAGCCTAAGCTACACCCTTTTTGCAAAAACTTGTATAATCTAGAAATGGCATGGAAATATTAGACATCTCTGGCACAATGATTTATTATATAATTAAAAAAAGAGGCACATTAATTGTCATCCCTTCCTGTGTGGTTTTTCTTATGTCCTTCCCGGGGAACAGTGCAGTTTTCTGTACAGTTTATGAATGAGCCTTGTGGAAAATCTTCTCGAAACTGGATTTATGCTTTGACCTAAACCATTTTGTTGTAGCTGTGGATGGATTTTTATGGCTGTTGTATTACTGGAAAAGGAGCTCCTACTCCCAAGCACCGTTATTTCAACTTTATCTGTCCTTCCATCAGCTTCTCTCTGACCAGCTTCTCTGTTCTTGGTAAAGATAAAACATGGCGACAGCATGATACTGCAACCACTATGTTTACACAAAGGCCACTATGCGTTCAGGGTGATCTGCAAGCAAACGTTGAAACCCATTGAAGCAGTTGGCTGCTGTGCTGCATGACTGCTGGGTCAGCTGGTCTCTAAATTGTCTGGAGGTGTTTGTGTGCATGCTGTTTGTTCTGCGTGTTTCTGTATTGCTCGGCAATGGACTGGTGATCTGCGCGGAGTGTCCCCCACTCTCACCCAACCATTTTTAGAGCATTGGCTCCCTGCACCCTGCAAGGCCAGTATAGCTGATGATGGTTTTAATGGCTCCTGCTTTTGCTTTAGTGTGTGTGTGAAGCTGACAAATAATATGCAAATCAAGGAAGTTCCATTTTTTTTTTTTTTTTTTTTTAATCTAAACTCTTCCTTTCGCGATGTCGGTCACAACATCCTCAACATCATAGTTTAAGAGCCCCGTCATGGTGCCAAGTTTTTAAACGGTGGTGATTACGCTCATTCGTTTCAGAAGGTGCTTTTCCCATCTCTCGACGTGGCTTTACTTCCTCCAAGGCGCTACTGAGCTGTAGGTGTTACTATCAGATTTCTTGTGAACTGCTGCCTGTAAAATAAAGTTTCTAATGAATTGCTTCTCCACTGGTATTTGAGTTTTGGCACTTTTCAGCGTCTGTGGAATACTGTATTTGTTTTTCCACATGGTGCTGATACAAAGCACAGCTGTTAATGAGTTGTTAATAATTTTTTTCCCATTCTTTCTGGCCTCCATCTTTGGGAGTTGCTGCTCGCAACACATTTTCCACGATTCATTCACAAGCGTCATCGGTCATTCCGTTTTATTAACTAACTTTAAGTTAGTAAGACATTTTTTGCTGGGTGTATTTAAAGCTACTTTATTTCCTCATGTGCCTACATGTTGCTGATAAGCAACAAATTCTGTTTTCTACATAAATTAGTTATAACATTTAGGTGTAATTATTGAGAGCCGTTTGCATTGTCTGCTTGTTTTACTTAGGTGACTGTGTAGGGATTTGATTGCCAACTATTTTTACTTTTTGTTTGTAAAACAGAAATGCAGCTGGAAGCCATAGGGAGACTTTGCATCCTCATTTGGTTTCAAACTCTCAACCACAAGGATGCTCTGACCTCTCCGAGATCTTCTCTGTTTTGACTGTCAACGTAGCATCAGATAGCAAAATTAATCGCATGCTGTGTTTATGAAGACGTTGGATTTTTAAACGAGGTCATAAAATTATACGGGAAACGTGTCCGGTGGTCTTAAAGCGAAATGCTTGTCACAGTTTGTCCTGCTCGATGCTGGTGGAGTTGCCCAATGAAGGATGGCCCGAGCGTCTCGCTGTTGCCGCTGCGTGTGGTTCTGTCTGTAATCTCAGCCGATCTCCTGGTGGGTCATTAATAATAAGACACCTCTCAGCCACGTCTCCCCACAAAGCATCTGTATTTTTCTCCCTCCTGCTTTGCTCATTTTGTTGACTTACAGTAATTTCAGACTTGTGATGTGAAAAAAATGTATTTTTCAGATTTTTCTTTTATTCATTTCAACTATCGAGCTTAAAAATGGGTGATTATGTGTGAATTTGTGTTAAAAAAATTTTAACACAGGCTGTTAAATGTGATTGTTTCTAAAAATGCACTGATCAGAGAGTTGAGTGAGTTCAGATCTTGTCTTTTTGTGAATCTTTGTTTTGCCAATCCTGAGTTTATAGCAGAGGTGACGTCACACTGTGTGAAAGGGAGAAAGCGGACAAAAATAACTTGGAGTGCACATTTTGAACTGTTTTTACCCATTTATATTTTCGATTTACGCATGTTGCACGGTTTGCATGTATCACCATGAACCTTAGTCGCTATATTAACTGGAGAATGTTGACCTTTAACACCGAGATGTCAGAAAGGCTGGCAGCATTTCCAAATCAACAACATTCCTTACCTGGCCAATGAAAGCTCTGAACAATAAATCGGAGCATCTTAAGATGTTTAGCCTTCCTGAAACCTACAGCTCTAAGTTCAGTCCTTTGCTAAGCCGCGCTGCCTGCAGCCAGAGTAAAGAGCCGACGTGTTTCTGTAGAAAATACAGGTTCTTTTTAACTTCTTTCAGCTTTGTGGTTCTCCTGAATTCATTTCAACAAGTCATTGATTACTTAATTCCTGCGTGATAACGTCTGAGGGATGAAGACAGTAAGGGTGTTGTTGTCAGCATGACCTGTTAATTGTTGGTTCACTGATCAGAAAAGATTGTATTTTTAGAAATTGCATGTTCTGGTCCAGTCGAGGTGAAAACGGCCTGATTCTGGCCGGCAGTTGATTTCTTGGTGCTTCTCTCATAATTTCAGTTTCGTTTTCTTGCTCTACTGAAGTAACCAGCATGTACTTTTATTTTCCACAGCCATGCCACCTGTTGCAGATGTTGCTGCAGAGTCATCAGTCCTCTGACTGAATGACAAAAACAAGAAACACCAAAATGGATGTCGGCGTTCTTGACAGACAACCCAGCGCTGCTCCAGGTACGTTTATCCACTTTGCCAAACTTAAACTGCTGAAATAAGTTAACAAAGAACTGGAAAGTACTTGAAATACTTGGCTATGTATTTAACAGATGTGCAGGTTAATACAAATCTTCACACTTACTGTTGTTCAGCACATATTAGATGGATGTCTGCGCACTTTGTCAGATCTGTGTTGTTTATTATCAACCTGAAAGGCAGTAACGACACCAGATATTGCTTATCCAAACTCGGAGGCTCTGCAAGCTTAAACACCTTCTGTTTTTGGTTGACGAGCTGCCAAACCTGACAGACGACATCGTGGCATTCAGACAGGCTCTTCACTTTTCTTTGATCGATCCTCAGATCACACTGTGGGGCCCGCCACAATCGCCAATGAGCGCCGTCAAGCCTGGGCCAGAAGCAGGGACTCCTTTGGGCAAGGGTCGAAACCAGACCGCTGTGACGCCCAGCAGATCCAAAGTAATGGGACTGCACAGGCCCAAGAACCAGGTTAGACTGAGCTCAAGTGTCAGCAGTGCTAAGATGTGTAACAATCATATGTTTGGGGAAGAAATATTGAACCACTTTCAATTAAATGTTAGCAAAAGAAAGAAAGTCGATTGCTGACTACGGCACAGTCATATCTCATTGGAACTAAATAGGTTTTAGGACAAGTATAATGTAGCAATAATTTTTTTTAAATGCAGATTTTTAATCAAATTTGAGCCACGTGCGAGGTGCTGAGAGTCACATCTTCTTGGCACCCCAAACATTTTGTTTAAAAGCTAATAAAATATGCACTTTCATTGGTTCTTTGTTTAAACCCATCAGTCACCAATACTTAAAAAGTAATTTGTTACTTCCTGTTTATCTGGTTTCTGAAGACGACACCAGCCAGGGTGTAGCACCTAATTTTGAAATGTGGAAGAGGTTGTAAATAAACAATTAATGTAAATGGGTGTTGATGATCAAAAAGCAGGAAGTAGTTATAGGAACGCGAGTCTCACCTAAACGCCAAACGGGCAAAAACAAATGTTAAAGCTGCTTCAGAGAACTGCAGAAAAGATCGATATCTTGAGGTCACTAACCCTGAAACCTGCTGGCTATTATTGATGTAACCTCCTGCCTGTAAGTCTAATGCTTGCGGCTTGAATGTCGGACCTTTCTAAGGTATGTTACATGTTTGCAGTAAAATTATTGCCAATTCACATCGACAAAAAGTGTAGGAAATTGTTTTTCTCAATGCCAATAACTAAACAGAAATAGTCTAATCTGTGTGAATTATGCTGTGTGTAATGGAGAAATTGCAACCTGTGACCACTGTGATCATTTACGATTTCAGGACTAAAACATTGCATACTGGAATTGGAGTATTATATTTATAGATGGTTGTAATCCCTGCAAAACGTCTGCTGGATTATTGCTCCAACATGCTAACATGTGTCTTTCTGCCAGGACAAGTTCCTAGCAAGATTGCAAACTGGGTGATTGACTGCAGGTACAGTATTTATTCACTTAGAAGATCCTACCTGCTTTTTTAATTTATTTTTAAAACGATTTTATTTTTCTGGTTTAGGTTATGCAGTGTCACACACACTTAACTTTTTAAAGTAAAAAAAAAAAAATTGCAAGCTGTTTTATCACAGAAGTTGGTAAATAATTTGGAAATGTCTTGCATGAATGTTGAGTGAAAACTGCTCAATTACTCAATCAAAATGTGAGAAATGCACTGGATGACCTTTAAAATCGCAACTAACTGGTTGAGTGGCATTTCTCCTAAGTGTTTTTGTTATTCATCAGACTATTTATTTTTTCTCATGGTGTCTAAAAACCCATGTGCGGCTTATTAGCTGCTGACGTTGGATCGAGATCAAGCCAACGCCTAAGCATACAACACGCAGAACCTCAGGAAAAAAAAAAAAAAATGCACGTAAGGAGGCGACCAACGCCCAGAGATAAAGCACATGATCTTTAGGGAAAAGTTATGAGGCAGAGGGAGAAAGGAAGAACCCGACAGAAGACGGAAAAAGAAAGGGAGAGTAAACAGAGGAGGGGTTCCTCCTGCTGAGTCAACATTGTTATCATGCGCTCACACGGTTTCAGCCGCTGCCACTCGGAGCCCTCCACCGCGCTCTGACAGACGTGACACAACATCCCTGCCTGCAGCAGAGTCTGGTTACTATAGCATGGACTCTAGGAGCCAACATGGCTGAACATGGAGAGTGGGACAAATTTCCATATTCTGCAGCTGTGCGTTGTTACACAAGTTACACAACCCTTGGTGTGTGTGTGTGTGTTTAATGGGGACATAAAGTTTGCCCCGTTGATAAGAGGTGCAGTTTGTGCAACAGCTCAGTGCTCTCAGCAACCAGCTGCTTGAAGTAATTCAATCTGCTAACTAGTTAACCAGGGTAAACTAGTTTTGCTGGCAGAAGGCCAAAAATGCAGACTTTAAAAGCGTCACATATAGATTTAACCCAAGTCTTGGATATTTTCTCGTCCAGACAGGCAGCTGAGGTTACTTATGGCAGACAGTAAAACTTGATTGCCTAGACACTGTTTGACAACTGCTTTACTTGGATTAGTTAGACATAGCATGACAGGCGCAAAGCGTCGGCGAAGTGAGGCCGACCTGCATCCACTGACTTTAGCATCGCAGCTCATTTGCCAAGTAGCTTTTTATTCTGTATACTGTGTATTAGGGTGGTGGAAATTGTTCTGTTTGGAATCCAGGTTTTAATTTAGATTTATACTTTGTCCTTTTTTATGTCCAGAACTCCTCTTGGAGCCTCTCTAGATGAGCAAAGTTCTTCTCCCAGCAAAGGTAATTCATGTTTTCTCTTTTGGTTCATTATATCATAAGAAAAAGCATTACTTCAGTAACACACTGACTTCTCATAACTACCCAAGCAACCCCTGTAGGGGAGCAGAAAAGAAACGTAGAGGGCCCCTTTCAGTCGAGTGCTTGTATAGCAATGAAGCTATTCCATAACTTCGCCACATCGCATTTATTCTGCCGTTATGCGTGTCTGTGTGTGAACAGGAGTGAAGACTGGCTGCAGCTTTGAAGATGACCTTCTATTGGGAGCTGAAGGTCAGTTCAGAGGAAAACTAACAATGCAAATCAGATTAGAAATGTCTGCATATTGTTAACAGTTTCCTCCAATTCCGTATTTAAAAATTAATGTTAAACATCACTTCTTATGGCAAATGGCAGGTGAAGCTGTTATGTAACTGCTTAAAATCATAATTGCCGTTTCTTAATTTGCAGGGAGAGTTAAATGCTTGCCTCACTTTGTGTGGTTGACTTTTGCTTTTGTTCAGTTTTCAGCTAAAAAAAATAAAACTACTTCAGATGTTTCCCAAGAACTTTTGGATTTTATTAGCGTTGTCCCTCAGGACCACAGTGGATCCAAAAAGTCAAACAATATAATTCCAAATTACTGGTTACTTAACATCGTCATAAACTGCTGCTTAAATAATCAGAAGGCAGAGTTGGAACAATTGTAAACATTTAGTTGTTTCAGAGCTTTGCGAGTATTTTTATTGGCTTCTTGGGCCGTCCTTCTCTTAATAAATGCAAATTTCCACTTTATTAGTTACAGCATGTAAATATTGCGACAAAAACAATTGCATACTCAACTCAACACACATCGGTGCTTGGTGTGTGAAGGTGTTTAAATAAGGGTCAGGTCTCTTCCAAACAAAACAGCGTCAGCAGAATAAACAGAAGATCATGTGGGACTGCACTCGATTCCTCAGTCCCGTTTCTTCATGAAGGAAAAGTCAACAGTGGTTAGAAGTGTGGAAAGACGCCACATGCATGGCTGGCCCTCCTCTGGAAGTGTTTGTACCTTCGTCATTCAAAAGCACAATAGGCTGTAATGACCCGACTGTGATGCTGCACGCGGGTTTGATGGCCAGCTGGAAGATTCTGGAAAGATGGCTAATTACTGGCTGGCTTGAGGTTATGTAGATTTAATCTGAAACATCCTGTAAAGAAACAACCGTTCTGGTCTCAGATGAATTGAAAACAATCAACTGAATCTATTTCAGAGCAATAGCTGCAGCCTCGGTCTGTTCAGGTGTTGGTGATTGTACTAAATGCAGACTCTGTGGAAAAGCTTTAATAGTGTTTTATTTAGTGTTATTTATGTAATATTTATATACAATCTTCTCAAAAGCTTTTCTATAGTAGGACTTCTACAGATTAAGTCAGTCAGTAAGTGGTTTGGTGGTACTTCTTGAGTAAAGTTGAACTAATGAGATTAAAATTTTTTATTTTATTTTATTTTTTTGTGGATTTTGAGCTGCTGGTTCTTATTTGTCATTTGAAACTGACATGTCAGAGTGCAAGCATATAAGTGATATTACTTGTGGGTTCTTGCTTTGACCCATCATTAATTATGTGTGCAGCACAGTAGCAGAGGCAAAGTTGCACTGTGTGAGCGAGAACAAAAACATAGACAAAATGATCGTGTCTATGATGTTTTTGATTGTCCTCGATTTTATGTGCACCATTAATGTGGCTGGTGCTATATTACAAACACAGCAAAAGGCAGTCTCTGTGTGTATTGCAGAAAGACTGGAGACCTTGAACTTCTCGTTTTCTGCAAGAAGCCCTCAAACTTTTCAGTGGTTTTGTTTTAACTTGAATGTCAAACAGAAGTGAAGTCTGACGAAAAGATTCGAACCATGTCGGAAAACAAAAATAAATGAAGATTTGGGGCTTTTTCTCAACAGTAATGTGATCCTCAAAAGTATCTAAATTTGCCTTTTTTCCCTTTTACTCTGTGAAACCATCTAGTGTTATTCTTACTCTGTCCATACTCTGTGTGGTGCATTTACTGTTGGGGGGAGGGGGGGAAAGATCAAACTGTGAGGTTTACAACCAACCAAACTATGACTACTGGCATTTTTTTTGCAACTATAGATGTTTTAAAACAGCTAAAATTGTCAGTCTTGTAAGCGAGGGAAAAGTCTCGGAGTGAACTTTCAGAAAACTGACCAGAATGCAGAAATAGATGCCGGAGGGAAAAGCATGGTTTTACTCAATCTTCCAAATGTCACTCTACAATCTCATTAAAAAGACTTCAGAACATCACAGCGGTATGATCTGTGTTTGTTTTAAGAGTTTTTCTCTTTTTTTGTGCATTTTTAAAAAAATGCACAAAAAAAACAATACTGGCAACCGCCCCATGCTTTCTATAGATTGAATTAATTCTTTGGATTTTGGCTGTTTTCTATTTATTTTCTGTTCAGGCCTTGTTTTCACTTGAATAAATAAGAAGCAGTGGACAAATTAAGGGATGGCAGAGCTACACATGATTTAGAACATTTTACTAGCGTCTGAAGGCCATGTCTTTGAGAACATCAAAAAATATCCAGCTAAGGACTGACAAGTAACCTTGTAGATGCATTATGCACATGTTGATGGGCTAAGGCCAATTTTTTTTTAGTTCAATGTTCTTTGAAAATTACGTCTTTAGTGCTAAAATATAATTTCATGTCCAATTGTGATGCTAGCAAAAAAAAAATAAAGTTCATATCAAATTGATTTGATATGAAATTGTCTCTCTGCCAAGTGATCTGTTATGTGTAGACACAACATTACACATGTTCCTTTCTTTGTTTGATGTCTTTTTATACACTTGACTGATCCATTGTTCAGAGTTGAGCTACATATCAGGGCAAAAATACATTCCTCTAAAATGCCAAAACAAAAAGAGTGAATATCTTTTTGGGGAAAGGCTACCCAAGTCCAAAGAAGGATGTAAAATATGTGATAGATTAGAGCTGAAGGAACAAAGTTTAAAGAAGCAAAGAAAAAAAAAACATGTATCAGAGACCAGTGCGAATAAAATTAATGTTCTGCACTATGTTTGGCAGAATAAAATGGAAATAGCTGTTCTATTTTATACTGCCAAAAGAAAGGATTTTGATCAAGCTCTGTGAAATTATTGCCGTCAAACAGCTTTGCAAAGATTTTTAAGCAGATTGAAACCTAAACCAACATGGAGACCAGCTTGCGACTGAAATGAAATATTTTCAGTTTTTGTCAATCCGAAGTTATGTTTTAACAGCCAGTTCAGATAAGTTGAACAAAAAACATGGTGGGCATGGCAACGGATACGTAACCATGCCCACTTTCATCTCAATATGTCTGTGATTTATGTTCTGTCAGCACAAGTTTTTCTGTGCGCTTCAGGTTGTTAAGTCCTGGCTGTAAGAGCTGCGATTGTGCTCTGCTAATGTCCAGTGTGAAGTAAAAAGTCTTTGTCGATGTCATGTTCGAACAGATCCTAATTGACCATAATGACATCAAGCGATACAAGGACGGGGTTGGAACAGATTAAAGTCTTAGCCACTGAATGGGATGGCGGTGAATTAGCAAATTAAATGGTTCGGGGTAGACGAGATGGAAGTGAATGAGCAAGCCTCCAGATGCAGCTGAACTTCGTTATCATCTGCTCCCTTAATCCAGCCGTCTGCCAGAGAAGAAAACATGGGCTGTTTCAACAGAAAGAGAAATGGAGAGACTCTCAGGGATGCTGGCGAGGCTGCAGGTCTCAACAGGTTCTTTGGAAATGAAAATATCACTCATACTGCAGTTTGGCTGTAGGTTCTCATAGACAATACAGTTAATGGTGGATAAGCGTAAAAGACACTTTCATATGACTCAGTGTCACAGTAGGGACGAAAGAATGCACTCCATATTAAAATTTGATGTTGATTTGTAAGATGCAGCATCGTAACATATGACAGTGCAGACGGCGAGAGGTGACGCGAGAAAACGTGTTTTTTTTTCTCCTGCGACAAAAAAAAACACGTTTTTTTCACTAGTTCTTCTGTTTTCAAATTGGGGCAGAGCTGAGCAGCTGTACTGCCTGTCAGCTGGCTTATAAGGGAAGTGTTTTAGCTTCTGTGCATTACCGTCGCATTACACTTGTCCATTTCCCGCTAAATCTGTAGAGAATTGTTCGAATGAGATCAGGTTTTAAGGGAAAGCAGTGCAGCGATCGCAAAATGACATTCTCTCCTGATGTACTGGGAATCTTGCATGCTTAAAACTCACTTTAACTGCACTGCATCTCATTTCCAAGAACCAACCACAACCACTTGTGTTTACAACCTCATTTTGATTTCAAAGGGAAATCTGCTATAGTAGTATTTTTTTTTTTTTTTGATGAGGGTTGCATTCGACCCTCTGGTTCAAAATCCAAAATACACCGACGGGTCAAGCCTTAACTCAGGTTTTCTACATGAAACGGGTTTTCAAAGTTCAACTCAAATGTACCAAGATTTATTCCAATAACACTTGGATATCTAAACCACTTTAGATATCCACTGCAGCAAATCTTTCTATTGACTCCTGATTGTCTTACATTTTTGTTTCAGCAACCAATCATCTTCAGTCCAAAAATAATAAACCTGAAGCCTGGTGAGTTGTTTTTATTATTCAGCCTCTCCTCTTACTCTAGCAGTTCTTTGTAAGTCCTTGTTGCTCTGTGTTTTTATGTAGTTTTGATTTTGTGGCGGGTCACAAGAGGATTCAGTACAAAGAGAGGGGGAGAAGCATGAACTCCACAGGATCAGGGAAAAGCAGCACTGTATCCAGGTCAGTTCATCCCATTACTCTTAAGTCAGGATCACTGAGGTTTCTCCAGAATGGAGACAAGTGGTTTCAAGTGGAAGAAAATGACGTTCTTAACATAAATGGCCCTCATTGACTCAGACACGTTAAATGAGGTTGAATGCAAAATTTAGACCCAATTTATAACAAATGGATGAGTCCAAACAAAAAGTTCCTTTTTTAAGTTTTAAGCTGCACTTTGGGTCAATTCTCATGAATCCTGCAGATTTCTCAATACATTTTAGGCAGTTATCTTGTTCACATCTTATCACTTCGTGCGTTTTATTGCGATTTTAGGTGACGCAACGTAGCAGATAACTAGGAATTCAAAAGAATTCAGCTCATGATTTTTAAATTGTTCTCAAAAGTGCTGTTTTTAATTTTATTCAGCCCGGGTTTTTTTTTTTTTTTTTTTTATTACTCCAAATAAACTCTATTTGCTTTTGATGTAAATCTCTAGATGTGCAAATCTGGTGGAGATGTACTGCAAAGGATTTAGCAGCTTCAGATGCAGCAAAAAAAATGTTTTCACAAAGCACTGACGCAGGGATACTAAATAGAAATGCACGGTACATTCTTAAAAACTTTTATTTTCCTTTCCACTTCAAAAGATTCTCTTCTTCATGTCGATCTATCACACTAAATCCTAAGAAAATACAATCAAGGTTGTGATCTGACAAAAATGTGCAAGTATCGCTTCACATGGATTTAAATGCTCACTTTTGATTTATTTAAAAAAAGTTTCCTTTATGTAGACCAACCAATAAACGTATTAATTTGATGTCCTTCATGTTTCCACTCCTTTAGAAATGGTATGTGGTGCATGGTGGGTTGCTAACAGTCGGACTGTTAACAGTGTTTCAGAGTTGCTGGACCTGTACGAGGAAGACCCGGAGGAAATCCTGTTAAATCTGGGTTTCGGTCGAGAAGAACCTGATCTGTCCTCGAAAATTCCCCCACGGTTCTTCAACAGCACCTCTTCAGCGAGAGGCATTGACATCAAGGTAGTGCTGATTTAAACTTAGGAGCACATGGTGTCAAAAAAATACATGAAACCGTGCACCTATATAGCGGATTAAGTCTTTTCTGCATTATTAATGTTGACCATCGATGTTGTTTTCTGTGGCTCATGCGTAGGTCTACCTTGGAGCTCAGCTGCAGCGCTTGGAACTGGAAAACCCCAACTACGCTCTAACCAGTATGTACCTCCAACACCTTCTACTCTCCTCTGTCCCCTTCAGTGTTCATGGGGTAATTGTGCACATCTCGAGCAGGTGAACGGCTCTGCTAGTGGGTGTTTGCACTGAGCCCTTCAGAGATCTGCATCCTGAAACTGTAGAGAGAGGAAGTGAAGCGCATTGACTGTGTGTGCGTGTCTTGTTCCCTGTACTACTGTGGGGTTTTGTGGGGGTCCTTCAGCGTTTTTAGCTGTTCTGCCAACTGCCTGGACAACACTGCCAGAGAGAACAAAGATCTGTTTGTCCCAAACACACACACACACGCACACACACACACACACACACGCACACACACACACACACAGACCTGCTCCCCTAACATCCTGGCCTCTTTTTGTTTTTAAAGTTTGGTCTACATGGAGGTATTAGCTCCCCAATTGAACGCACACACACACAGCTGATCCTCTTCGTCCTGACAAGTTTACAGTCCAGCGCCTTAAAAAAAAGCAACACTTGGCAAGAACATCCGTCTGTATCAGTCTTCATGTTTCTGGAGATTTGAATTGCTTTGGTTACTCGAACATAGAGCAGTTTATATCTCTTGGTTCTGGTTACTTTCAGGTAATCAGGACCATCAGCAACTTTAGCACCTTATTTTTATGAGTGCAGTAAAAAGTGGGATGTTTTTTTTTTTTGTTTTTTATAGCTGCGATTTTTTTTTTTTTTTCAGGTGTGAATTATAAGTCCTGCATGTTTTCTTTGAAGATGAACACGGACGTTTTGCAAAATACATCCGTGATTTTTCTGCTCCGTTTGCACCTCCTTGATAGAGTTTTTGCTGAGATTTTTTAACTCCATTTGCGATTCATCTAGCTGGATAGGATACCCACAGATGATTAGAAATGATGACCCAGAAGCCTGCTTTGTACTCACCCACTGTCGTTTTTTTTTTTCTTCTTTTTTGTGAAACCGAAACAAAAAAGCCATTGTGTGGATCATATCTTTCTGGATTTGTGCTGAATTGGTTTCCATTTAACTTCAAATGTGAGCTGAAGAAGTTAATTTACATATAAAGGAAATGGTAAACATCGTGAGAGAAAACATGAGCTAATTTGTTTTTGGTATATTTTTGGCAGAATCTTCAAAATCTTCAGCCAAGTGTTGCTTTAGCCATATCCAGAATAATCTTCTTTTGAAATATGTCGTTGCTTATCCTGAATTAGGCTCACAAAAACCCCCCACAGGCGTAGCCTTACTTGAGCTAATGCTATCAAGGCTTCTAAAGAGAGAAGATTTTGGTCAAATGAGTTTATGCATTGTCTCTCTGATATTTAATATTTGGTTGCTTTGCTGTTAGTAACTTTTAGCATGCTAAAATAAAGGTGCCCTGATGTGAAAAGCTTGCTCCTAACCTATGTGGCAGCACATGTTGCAAAAGAAAGCTGTATCCCGTAATGAACAAAAATGAATAAATATACAAGTGCATCTTAAAAAAAACTTAGCATGTCATCAACATTTTAATTTTTTGCACATCATCAAAAAGGGTCCTCAGAAAATTGTAACATTAAAGGAGAGTTTTTACTGCTGAAATGTTGATGGGGAAGACGAGCGTGACATTTGTCCAGCAGACAGAGTTATTTCTTTGAAGGATTACAAACATGGCAGTTGAACTTGTTTTCTTATTTTCGAAGAAAGAGATAAAAAGCCCCGTTTCCTTTCATTGAGGCCCAGAGGATTGTCCTGTCCAGGACGGTTGAGAATCCACACTCCCGTCTCTTACTTTGAGCGTAACGTCCTGCCCGCCGAGCACGTGAACTACGCATCTCACTGGAGTATTTCCAGCTGTGAAAACAAATCCCAGCTCAGCCTCTCCAGCTGTGAGGTGCATCTGTTAAGAGCAACACAATCTGCCAAAAATGGCTTTAGTCTGGCTTTCTTTTATTAGTCTTCAGCTTTTAATTCACAGCCATTGCCTCGTAGCATTCTAAGGTCCTGAGTGTTAATCTGTTAGTTTTTCCAGTTTGACCTCAGAATTTCTTTTTGTTGTTGTTGGCTCTTGCAAATGTGCATGAAAAGGTAGGCATCTCATTAGCTTGCAAAGCGACTGGTCAGCTGTTAGGAGCTGATGCAGCACAATCTTGTCTGATAGAACCACTCTCACGCATTTATTCGACGGTCTTTTGACCCACTGGCGCTAAATCGCTCAAGAACCGTAGATGTCTAGGAACATGAATCTGACTTATCAGTGTAACGATGCACTGCAGGTTGTTAAGCTGGCTCCGAAAGCTTTCTCTTTTTATCAGTGGCCTGCGGTATCACTTATAAACAGACCTTCCAGCGTACAGATTTGTCCAGCTGGTCAAAGGTCAGTCAATCCTCACTGTTAGATTTGTCGAACAAACAAGCTGGCAGAGCAGAATGGGTGTGGCTATTTTTGTATGGTTATTTTTCCATCTAGTTCTCTGATTGTCATGGCTGACAAATAACAAAGCATGTTTACTTCATGTAGAAAATGACAGAGGAATGAATGGAGCCAGTCGTAAGTCCCAGAATTTAATTATTGAATGACTGCACCGTTTTTTTTTTAAAGACCTGTTCAGGACAGAGCGGAAGAGGAGGATGCTCATAAACATTTGACTGCTTGTTTGATGGGAAATTAAAACGTTGCATAGATGCCTCAGTATATATTTAGTTGCATTAAAAATAGCAACCAGAATTTTTTTTTTTTTTTATGTGCAAAAAGCTGCGTTTTATGACCTGCTTAAATGGAGATGCAATCTATGGCTTGACTGCATTTCAGATATGCACTGCTGATATGTCAAATGAAATGACGCTTTGCTTTGTTTGTTTTTTTTTTTCTTTTTTCATTTAGTTGCCCTGAGCAAGTGGGCTCCTCTATTCAGCCAGAAATAGTTCTGCAGCGTGTTTGGAAACTGATAAGTTATTGTTCAAGAAAGCTTTATATTTAGAACATTATCATGTTACCAGACTACATACTGATCTCCGGCTCTCACGCACTGACCTTAGGCATTCAGGGCTCTGATGATTTCTACTTATTTCTACAAGTTTATGACACAGGCACTCTTTGTTTGAGTGCAAGGACACAGAGGTGTCTGCATGTTATTTGGTGCAAGCACAGGATATGCCCACACATTTCCAAACATTCACATATTTTATGGTTTATGATCCAAAGCAGAGTGCTGAGAAATTGCGGTTTTGCCTCATTTTGTCGCTGAGGCTCATGTTTTGGATTCTTTTTATTATCACAGCGCAAATGAGTTTTATTGCCTTTGGCTAATCAACACATGTGCCCACACTTTTACATGGAGGTACCTACATGACTCCATCTCAACTTGTTCCAGTTAATGGACAAACTAATGTTGGTCTTACAGTCCATCTAGCTTATGCAGGAAGTTAAAAAAAATTTAGCCTCAAGTTTAGGAATTTTTTTGGGATCTTTTTGAAATGTGCAGCCATTAGAAGAAATTAAAATGGAGCATTTTTGGTAGTTTTCAGCATTGTTGTTGCTGAGGCTGCTGCAATAGTTTGGATGAAGGATGCACCGATTGGAATTTTCTGGCCGATCGCCGATCTTTAAAAAGTCCAACCTGCTGATTTTGATTTTGATAGATGACAATTTTTTTTGTTGTAGTTGTTGTAAAAGTTGCTGGGTTGACAACAACAGAGTAACTATTGTTAACAGCATATGTGCAGATGTGACCTGGTGGGAAAGTCTGTCAATCAGCATCTCTCGCAGCAGAGCAAAAAGGGACAGCGACTGGTATTTCAGACTTTTATGGAAGTATAAAAGTTTGGTAGATTTCTTTCATGCAAGTATCAGCCGGTCACCCACAACTAAGGAAATTGGGGCCGATTTATCGGTGCACCTCTACTTTGAACCTCCTGCTCACATGTAGTGTCTCCTGCTTGCAGTAAGTGCAGCTTGGTGTTTTAATTTACTGTTTATGCTTTGTGTCCCAGTATTTGTATAGTTTTCATTTGAATACCTGTTACCTTGGCTCGGTGTCCCTTGAAAAAGAAGTTTCTGATCTCAGTGGAAGAAAGACCTGGTTTAAAAAAAGGCATGGATTTAAAAAAAAGATGAGATGAATCAGTAGGCAGTGGTCTTTCTCCACTACTGTAAATTAAAGGCAGACTTGGCTCAATACAGTGTCATTTCAAATCCTTCTTCAGGTTGCCAGTATGTTAAGTCTCTAAGCAATTGGTCTTATACAACTTCTTATACAAATTGATGTCCAGACGTGGTGCAGTCACTGTTTAGCAAACTGCTAGCTGCATTCTCAGCTGTCTTGTGCTTGCTTGTCTCACGCTTTTTCACATATTTATTGACTCGGACCTTGAAATGAACATGACTCTCGTTGGCTAGCAGCCTGGACACAGTTGAAAACGAAAGGCTTGTAAATTGATGTTGGATGCCCGACCTTGCGACTGGCTCGATAACATTGCTGACTTTAAGAAACTGTTCTGGACAGAACGGCTTCTCTGAGATCTGTGTGTAGTTTCTGGAAGCTTTCTCATACTCTTCCGTCGGTTCCCTGGATCCCAAACGCGCACACGCAGACATGTGTGTGTGTTGTTGTTTGTTATGTAAGCCCTGTTCTCACCATTAGAAAAAACAAATCCTCCCAGGATGAAGAGAGAAAAAAGACGGAGTACGTGTCTTTGTGGTTTATCCCTCATTTCCTGTGAAAAAATCCCCAGAATGAGCATTAATGCAGAGTCAGCAGTCAGAAGGAAACGCGCTGTATTACTATTATCACACAAAACCAGCTGTGCATGTGAGCGATATAACTGTGACATGCCTATAACAGGCTTTTTTTTAGTACCAGAGAAACAAATTCAAAGTAGGAATATTTATAGTTGATTCTGGTGAAAATATATTCCAGTCAGGCTGCCGTATGTAGCAAAAGACATTTGGATCTTATTTGTGTCCCAGTGTTTGAAATCCAGGCTCCTTTTTTATTCCCTTTTGGTCTATCAACTTCTTATAAAATGTAACATTTTTTTAACAACTCCTCCTTTCTTCACCTGCTGACGTTGAACTCAAGAGAATGCTCTTTTATATTAGTGTTTTTGTTTGTTTTTTTTAAACCTTTAACTCCCTACTGGAATTGTAATGAACGAAAAAAGACCATTCTGCTGAAGTGAAGTGGATTACCAGGTTACTCGGTGAGTTCTTTTGGGTTATCTGTGGGTTTTGAAGTGTTGGAAAATAATGAGATTTGGAAGGTTAGATGGAGCTAACAAACCTTTTGTGCAAAGGCAACTTACATTTTTTGATAAATATCTACTGCAAGACATTTGTGGTCATTTTTAAAGAACTTGCATTTGATTTTTAGTTTCTAAACCAGAGAAAAACCAAACATTTGCTGACAAAGCATGAATACGTTTTCTTGCATGGGATGTTGGTATTTGGAGAAAATTATTGAAACAACAAAAGCATTTAGTTTTCAATGTCATAATGAGAAATAAAATATCCCATTTTGTATTGAATAAATATATTAAAAATGAAAGAAATCCTGCAAATCTAAAAAAAAATATGTAAAATCTAGATAAAATATACATTATATAAAATGTATATAAAAATCCAACTACACAAAACTGCAAAGTCTTTAAAAAAAAAAAAAAGTAAAATCTAACAAAATCCCTAGAGAAAAAATTAACAATCTAAAAAGAAATGTAAAAACTAAAGCATTTTATTTCAGGAAGCTACGTCTAAAATATCAATATGTTATACCTATATTTTAAAAAGTTGGTTCTTTATTATGGAAGGTCCTGGAGTTTATTTTACATCGAGGTTCACTTTCTCTAAACAAACTGGGACTGGGATATTGTTTAGAGAGTTGGATATTCTTTTTTTTTTTTTTTTTTCCTCACTTTTATTGGCATTTTCAGCACATGTGTGCTCATCAATCTAAATGAATGGACCTCTCCATTTGTCCCGAGTGCCTACGAGGCCTCAACACAAAGTCATGTCACACTTTTCAAACTTCAAGCATCAGGGCTTTAGATTCGCAGCATCAGGTAAAAGCTACACGCCAACAACAAGGAATGTTTTTGTTTCGGACTTTGAAGTCAGAACATGCAAGAGCACTGCTCACTTCCAGGTGACGACACCGAAGTGTGTCGCAGGGTTTCAAGAGGGCGACAGAAGACAGAAGTCCGTGTTTCATAACCGACTGACAAGTATTTAAACAGTTGGGTTTGAGGGGCGGGAGGGGAAGGGGAGGCAGGAAAGCATGCAAGTCATTATCCTGTTAGAGATGACACTGACGGTGCAACTTGCACAACCCCGGGATGAGGAAGGAGAGGGGAGCGGCTCTGACGTCTGTCTTTAATTCCACCCTGAGCCTTTTCCAGCAGAGCGTCACTGAATCTCAAATCTCTCACTTGTGGAATGTGTAAAAGTAGACCAATAGGAAGGCGTACGGTTACAATATATCATAATCTGCCTCCAGGAGGTGTCATGATGTCATCTTGAATTACTCATTTGACTCTTTGTTCCGGTCTCGTAAAAATAATACGTTTGGGGTTAGACTGACTTATGGCTAGGATAGCAGCTAGGAGTTTTATTATTGAATTGGTCAATATTTAATGTTTTATCACTAATTAAAGTTTGCATTGCATTCTTAATCAAAGCCAAAGTACAAAGTAGCTAACTGCACAAGCTAGTATCTACAAGCATATTGGTCATTATGGGTGTGCATTTACTGTATGGTTTATCATTTATTGTGATAAATTATCATAATAACAATCTTGATTTATTGTTATGACAAATTCCAATTGTTTAAAAACCTACAAAACTATCTGTGTTGTCAGGATTTAGTTTCAGTATTTTCTTCACTGCTTGTTCAAAGAGAATTACATATCAATAAATGTGAAAACATGATTATTACTACAAATACTTCTGTACGTGACTGATGTCCTAAAGAAACATATTACTAGTGAGTAGGTTTCTCTCAATTACCTAAAAGAAAGCAGTATTCTCATCACAATATTGTGATAAAACCTTCACTCTGTATTGCCCACTTCTATAGGTAATCCAGTGTTTGCTACTAAGATTTCTTTAACAAAAGTTATGAAAATATCTCTTCTGCCATCATCCCATTGACCAAAAATCAAATGCACATGCTTGTTTTGAATCTGCACCAAATAATTGAGCAGCAGTAAAAGTTGTTTTTAACTTTTCGTCTCAGTTGTTGCTTTGCAGTTTCCCGAAACCGCTGGTCTCTGACTTTCTGCACAGACTTCTGCAGTTTATACCCTACAGCATCAATAACTCACATCAAACGTCCTCACTAATATCCTGAACTGAAATGTGGCTCACATGCACAACCTTGAGGCGCATGGGCCACAACAGAAAAATATGCTTAGTTGCATCCCTTGTCGGTCTGCAAGTAAGACAAAACCAAGGCTGTAATGCTCTTTCCAAAACTTTGACAGCGAAGAGTGGAAAAGTTTTCATGCTGAGGCTGCAGAGAGTTGATTAGTGGTTTCTACCATCAGTCTGAAGTTATTTAATAATGCTCCTTGTGCTCAGTTCCGGCTGCTGCTGGGGCTTTTGTGGTGAGATGAATATTTTTGCAAGCCTTTGACCTTTTTATTCGAGCCCGCCAGTGTAAAAAAAAAAAAAAAAAAAAAAAAAAGCTCTCAGGTCATTTGTACATTGCTACTGGGTTCACAAGTTAAGTAGTGGAACATATTTCTTACGTGGTATCATGGAGAATTGGCACCGTGAGAAAGCAGCAGACACATTTGGAAGTGACAGGTATGTCAACATGTACCCGCATCCGAAAGGACAGCTTACAAGCCACCATGTTCTGCTGCAGTTTAACTCTAGACGTAAGAGTTGGCCAGATGAACCAAACCAGTAGCCATTGGCGTCTGCTTTTTTCCCCCATTTTAAATAAAATTTCTGTTGTTCTGATTCTCCCTTGTCTTTAAAGGGAAGTTCTCTGTATAATGCTGCTTTGTTTTGCTCTGTTTCAGGTCGTTTCCGTCAGATTGAGGTCTTGACGACGGTTGCCAATGAGTTCTTCCAGCTCTACAGTCAGGTTTCTGGACAACCTGTGAACAGATTCACCTGCAAGGATCAAGGTGAGCCATGCAACCAAATAACTGTCTAAGACACTTTGACATTCAGTATTTGGCATTCACATTGTGATGCATCTCTTCCAGGTGGAGAAGGAGAAAAAGGAGAGCAACAAGGAAGTGCCAATAAAGATCCGTCTACTCTGAAGAGGACTAACTCGGCTAGGAACATGGCCAAACTAATAAAGAAAATGAGCAAACAGAACTTGCTCGGATCAACCGCAGAGTCTCCACAGGGGGTCTCGCCAAACAAACGCGCACAGCTGAACGGACACACTGCTTCCCCCGATCCCGCACGCGTCAACGACCAAACTGGTAGCGGTACGGATCACGACCTCGCCAGCGCCAGCTCTGACCAGCAGGTGGAGATGGGCAGCCAGAAACACATGCACAGGAAAGATAATTTCCCCTTAGCTACCGTGACGGAGGAGACCAACGGCGGCGGCGAGGGTGATCGGCCAATGGAGAGCAGGTAGGCCATGCTTCCTTTTATTCTATGAATGAGAATGAGGGGAAAAATGCCTGTTAAATTCTGTTGATATTTTAAAAGATGCCTCAAAGCGTAAAAATTTAGTACATGCTTAAAGTCAGGTGTGGTCAATAGCCTGGAAAACGCTGTCCTCCTTTTAGTCCCGAACGCATAGCTTTTTATGATTTGATCTTTCTGAAAAGGATAAATAATCCTCGGAGAGTTGATGTCCTCCTGACAGAAATGGCTTTGACCATCTCAACGATAATCCGCGTTAGACCAGCTAGAATACGTCACACCTGTGACAAAAAAAAAAAAATCAAAATAGGATTGGCTGATCAATGTGTTATTCAATTTAAGTCTTAAGGTGCCCTGGTAGGACAGGAGAATACCCCAAAGTAGATAAATTGCTTTATGTCCACAAACAAGAATCTATGATTAGCTTTTTTTTTTTTCCCCTCAATGTAAAAGCCACAGCTCTTATTTCTGATCATTCCAATTCATTCTTTAAATGTGGCATTGTAAGTCTTTATTCCTAGTGTTATATTTTTTATGAATGTATTGTTAGGGCCTTCTAGAAATACTTTGAATGCCCTGATGGCTTTCCACTCAATTAATTTCTACATATTCAAATAAATTTCTTAATTACATTTTTTTTCATTTTCCAATGATCTTTTAGTTGATTCCTCTGTGATTAAGAAGATAATTGCATTTATAAAATCTAGAAATATTTGGCTTTTGGGTGAAATGTAAGAATGAACTATAACCTTCACAGGTGAACTTAATGCGACCTTTTCTAGTCATTTCCAGCTGTTCAGTGTTTCAACACAATTTGCACAACTTGCTGTTCTCTAATAATCAGCTTTAAGGCAAAATTCACAGCATGTGCTTGATTTATGAATCGACTCAACTTCCAGGTTCAAACAGAATCGAGATTTAAACAGTCCTCCTCATTATTGTTGTTCACATTTTCACATCAGGTGACATCTAACAGCGGTGAGATCAATAGCGCCTCACCACTGTGTGGCGTCAAACAGGATGTTCTCAGACGGAAGTGGCCACTGAGCTCAGAGTGTCAAGAGATTCAGACTGGAAGAGTCTCAGAAAGACATAGAAGTTCACATCCCACACTGATGACTGTTTTATTGTCAACAGTGCCTTGTTTAGCCAGATGATGAAGTTAGTTTAGAATAATCATACCACCAAAATCTTGCATGGCCAGCATTTACACAGGACAAGGAACCAGTGGATCCAGGTGCTTTTCTCTGAAAGCCTTTTCACTTTGAGTTGAAATGATGGCCGCCAGTGATGTTGGAGACGCTATTCATCAACCACTGTTATCACCAGACAAGCCTTTGCAGTGTGGGCAGGTGTGTTCAGTCAATACAGAACTCCCCCATGTTAAAATTTGACTACGAGTACGTGAGTCGACTGATTCCTCTCCAATATTTACTGGGAACGTTGGAGCAGGTGACAGAGGTTTAATTCCAGGTTGGAAAATGTTCTTAGAACTTTTCAGATCTTAGTCTTATACTTTAGCTTGACGTCAAACAAGAGGACCACAGTGCCTTAAATCTGTAGTTATTTCTTGCACCATCACTGATGCGTAGCATAATCCATTGCATTGCCGAGGTGGTGGGTGTCTCATTGAGATACTCAACTGATGCGCCTCATTATCAATTATTCTGAACGATATGCACTTACATATTACTCTATGCTATGGTTTACTTGTTGTATGAGAGTGAGGCAGATAAACCAGCCAGTTATCTGCTGTAGTTCTGTCCAGTCTGACCCAGCTGGTCATTCTACACCACTGAGTCACAGCTTATTTTCCATTTATGGCGACATGGAAAATACCCTGGTACAGGTGTCTGAGCCTTTTTATGTCTCAACACCTACACTTTGTGACAGGAACAGTGATAAGCCAATACTACCTGAATAAAATCATTTCGCCTGTCAACGTGTCCCTGCATGAATAACCCAGACTTAATTGCATCTTCATGGACAAAAATGCTTCAGGTCATCAAGGTCACGTAATGAGGGAACCACTGCTGGAGACTGGGGTACCTCGAGTGGAGTGGCCTGCACGTTCTCCAGGACTAAAGTTGACCACACGACGCATGATGGAGACTTTAATGATTTAATAATGTTTCCTCTATGATTACTGTATTGCCATGACATATTGTAGTGTGTACTTTTTATATTTTTCACAGTTTTAGCTCAAAAGTTAGCCTGGACGTCGTCTTAATACACAATTCTGATCTCACTTCACTGCTCCCTCTGGGCTTTCTCCCGCTGAAGTGGATTTCTCCAGTAGAATTTCAATCGAGCCAATCAGTGAACAAAAGAAGCTGTGTGATGGGCTTGATTTTATTTGACTTTTTTAGCAGTTTCAGAAGTGTATCTGCCTGTAGTTTTAGCGATGGCAGCAGAGGAAGTGAACGAAGCTGTTCAGTCAGTGTTACTTCCAAACATTCATTTAATATTAACAGCCGTCTACTTCAGCATTTCTCTTGTTGCAGTAGAGGATGTTTTTTTTTTTTTTACAGCTACAGGCAATTTCCAGTAAGCTTCATGGTGTCAAGCTGGCACATCACACAGAAGTAGCTCAATGCACCACTGCTGTTGTTTCTGCTAACATTCATCCACCTATCAGTCCTGAACAGAGCAGCAGTGGGCCAGAACACCAGCCGGGTTCAGCTGACCTTCACGCAACCCATCAGAAAACAGAGGAGGAAGGTGATCAGGTGGCCAAAGATGAGACTGACCTCACCTCCACCCCCGAGAAAGTTCACTCCAAGCTCACCCCGTTTTTACTCGCCCAGCTTCACACAGAGAACGCCGACTCCTTTGACATGGAAGAGGTATGGGGATTTCCTGTGTTCCTCCTGCCTTCCTTAGCATTCAAAGGGTAACCTCTTCCCACGCACAGGTGGCCCAATGACATCACTTAGGCCTTTTACCAGACCATCTTATTTTCATCTGCTCTCCCTGTGGTAACTCAACTCAGCCTGCGAAGCTACTCTCCCAGGCAAATGAATGCAAATAAAGGCAAAATTGCCTGCTTACACAACAACAACTGAACTAAAGTGAAAGCAGGGGTTTTAGATCTGCACTGGGACTGAGATAATTACTGTCCAGTTGTAGAAGAAAAATCAGCTGATTAAATCTGTTTCTGACCAGAAAAAGAATGATACAGTATGTGCAAGCATTTTGAGTCGGTGTGTGTCTGTATTTGATCACTAATTACAACATTCTGTATTGTTTATCTTGCTTTCAAATGTCCCTGGCCTGTTTAGATTCAGACTAATGACGATGAAGCCCTGCCATCCAGAACATCCAGAATCACAGGTTGGTTCTAGTACATTCGTTCTGAGCTTACATAATTAGTTTGTCTCCTTTTTTTTAAAAATTTTTTATCTATAATGCTTTTCTTTTTGCATTAAGCATTCATACTAATTGGTATTTTGAGCATTTAATATTTTAAAAGCTTGTTACTTGGAGCCTTCTATTTCAAACATATGTTAGCACTAGTTTTTACCTGAATTGATGATTATAAAAAAAAACTCCTTTTTAGCCTGTTTTTTTATTAGTTTTAATTTAAAATTGACTGTCAAAAGAAGATAGTCATATCTGAAAAGCCCAACAATATAAATCAGTGAGTTAAAATGTCATGTTTATGAATGTAGCAAATTCTGGCCTTGAGAACCTATAAAGCTTCATGAATTAGCATTTTTCCAATAAACTGCAATATTATAAATGTTTTCCTGTTTCCTTCAGATGCTTTCAAGGACAGATTGTCCTGTGTTTTAGTGCCTCTGCACTGCTTTCATTATTCATAGCGCTACCCTGCCACCTGCAGGTTAGAGTACAATAGAAATAATATGTTTTCCCTTTTTTCTTAGACCTGTCCAGGACCGTCAGTCAACAGTCTGACAGCAGTGGCTTTGCTGAGGAGCCTTCTGGTGACTCCAGCAGCTACCTTAAGGTTGGTCTAACTTTTATTTGGACTTTATTCTTCACTTCACTCTCTACCTCTATGTCATAGAGCTGCAGTAAAAGATTGCTTACACTCTGTACAACTAGGGTTAAAGTTAATGCATACAATCAAATGCAGTGCCAAGCAAAGGTATATTTTTGCATTTTGCAAAAATTCAGCCACAATTTCTTTTTTTTTATCTGTAGACCAATATGTCACATGTAGTTTTGAATTGGATGTAAAATAATTAATGGTACTTAAAGGTATATTTTTCAGTTTTCAGAAAGGATGGTGAGCGTTTCTTTTTAGCCCTCTTTTTATTCTGGTACCTCTAGATGAGTTTATCGAACTGTAGTTTTCTCAGTTTTAACTCCGCTGTCGTGTGATGGCCTCAGAGGATCGAGGAACCAGGTGGACGGAGAAAAAGTTTTAAGAAGTTTAAAGCAGGGGCAGGTTGTAAACAATATCTGAGTGACTGAAAGTGAAAATAGCTTGGCACTGCTGCAAAGCCTTTCCAAGTCAGGCTAAGAGAGCAATAGTCAGAGAAGCAGCTAAGAGATTAATGGTAACTCTGGAGGAGCTGCAGAGATTCACAGTTCAGCTGGAAGAACTTCAGTTATTTATTACTTTTTGTTAGTGAGAAATCCACTGAGTGCTTATAAGTTGAGAAATATGACGAGGTTCAAGGTGTGTGAATATATTGGCAAAGAACTGCGTCTACAAACGAGGTTTGAGAATTTCTTTATTTCAATTTCTGTATGTAAAAGATAAAAAAAAAAAAAACTCCCTGCAACATTTCATCAAATCATATGTGAGTGTAAAGATTTTGTTCAAAATCTGCGACTCTACTGTGAGCCCCAAGTTGATGCTTGTTAATCCAGTTTCACACAGAAAGCAGTGAGCTTTTAATTCTTTGTTGCACATGTGCCTGACTGCCTGTCTTGACATGTTGAGAGCAAAGCTGAAGGCTGACAGTTGCAGTCCGTCCAGTATATGGTGAAATGCAAGTAGAAAACCAGTCAGTCGTTAATCGTTTGAACCTTCACACGACATCATTTGCTATTCATTACGTGAGCTAAAATTGTTTACTCTAAGAAACTGTTAACAGAGGAAAGTGAAACAATCAATACAGTTTCAAAATATTTAAACGATTTGACATTTATTCACTTCAGCTTTTTTTTTTTTTGCCTTTTTTTGTGGTGCAGCCAGTTGGCCCTGGACAACTTAGTCAGACGTTTGATAGGAATGCTTTGATGACAGTATGTTGTGTTTTGCTCTGACAGGATCATAAAAATGTACAAAAATCAAGTCTTGCGGCATAAATATAAAGCGGACATCCCACATACGTAGGCTAGAAGTGCTCTATGAAGTTCGACTCTTGACCTCAGGACCTTTGCTTCATCTCTTCTCCCTCTGCTTTCTGTCACGTCTTAATTACATAAACACATCATTTTGACCTGACCTTTGCACAGAGGAACCCAATCTGTATGTCCTAACTTCTGAACCATGCAACTATCATAGTTTAATGACCTAACGTAATAAACGCAACGCATTATTTAAACAATATTTCGTGAGTAGTAATAAGAAATGTCTTAAAGGGTGCTAAAATGTGCAAGTGACTGAGTCTCTGCACCAAAAAAGCACAAACCCCATGACAGGAATGCTTTGATGGAGCAGACTTAAGCCATTTAAATTGGAAATGGCTCCAGAAACTGATAAGTCAAGACACTCATGAATAACTCTAAACTGGATCCTGGCGCACTGGTGCCTGAGACTATAGGAGATGATCTGATCAAGTCATGCAACAGTACAACAGGACATTTGAATCAGAGTATCACTTGAGTTGCTGAGAAGAGATGTTTTGCTTCAGTAAGCTGTATGAAAACCAAAACAAAATCGATCTAAAAGGACATTTCTATTTGAAGAAGAAGTTCCCTGCTTTGCCTCACTCTTCTCCAAAATCTTATAAATAAATTGTAATTTGGTGATGGGTTTATATCTACCAAGGACACAGGGTTTAACTTGGCCTTTTTATTGCCAGCACACAGGAACAAATTGATTAAAAGACACAAGATCAGTAGTTTCTCTTCGCAGTCAAGAATAAAGAACATAAACAAAGATAATTAGCTCCATTTTTATACGTCAAATTGTAGAAATGTGAGGGTAAAACTTCAGTCTAGCAATAAAAAATATTTTCTTCTGTTATGTTGACATACTGTTGAACGGTATTGTTCTGGGTTCTAAGTACCTCTTTCAGCAGATGTCTCAAATATGAATTTTATGTATTCCTAACTAGGTGCAGGAGAGTTGCGACAGCTGTGACAGTGAGACCACTGTGACCTCACACCCATCACAAGACGTAGCTACACCTCAGCCCCTAGACCAGCCTGCGTTTGAGCTTCTGGGTGGCAGAGAGGAGGACCCAGGGTCCTCCACTACTCTCAAGACTGAACAGAGTGGTACCTCCATGGAAGAGGCAGCGCATGAAGAGAGTTTGGAGCAGGTTCCACGGTACGCAGTTCACCAACTTCCCAAGAACAGACTTGCAGGGGAAGGGGAGCAACTGGATATGAAGGACAGAACTGATCCAGACACAGAACCACAACCAGATCAAACCCAGAGTACGCCTGCTTGTGAGCAAGAACCACAACCAGTGTTGGAAAACACTGAGAATCAGCTTACAGAAGAACCACCGCGGCACACTGAGCCCCCGACTCTGATCGATGCAGAAAGAGCCACAGAGACAGCTGAGGAAAAGACTGATTCTGTTCTCACCACACCAACGTCTCCGGTTCTTAGAGCACTGAATAGAGCCAAACAGAACCAGCTCAGATTGTTGGGCCAGCACAAGAGTATCCAGATCGACAACCCGTCCCAACCCCCCGCAGGAACAATAGGTAGACGTGGTTTGATCCCCATGCAAAGGTCGTCCTCCTTACCCTTGTCCCTCCTCTCACCATCTAAAGTCGTGTCCTCTGTCAGGATCCAGTTCGGTCAAGGCGAAGCGTTATGTACCCCACCCAGGTACTCCGTTAAATATATTCAGGAGGATGGAGAGCAGAAGGAATATGAGGAGAAAGAGGAAGAGCAGCAAAGCAACTGTGTGTCCACTTTGATCATAAACCCTGGCTCTAAAGAAAACCCACCACACGCCATTCCTCCTAAACCCATCCCTCGCCATCTGATGCGATCAGCTTATTCTTTGCAAAGCTCCAGTCCTCCCCCTCCCGGCTCCCCGGACCAGGGCCATTCTTGGACCACCCAGAGTGTTCCCGATCTGTCATCCAGTAATCATGAACTCAACCCCTTCCAGCTGAACACCAACCAAAGCCAGCAAACTACTGGTTCTGGGCGCATGATGTTCCCAAGACACAATGCTCCAATGCTGGGCTCAGAACCCAACCTTTTCCCCAGTCCTACTACTTACCCTTATCCTCCTTACCACTACGCCAGTCCTCCTTATGGTTTTAATCATCACAGCCCTCCAGTGCATCACTATTCTAGTCTAACCAGTCTGCACCAGCCTGCAACTCCCCCAGTCCCACCACATGGCAGCCTCATCAACTTGCATCAGCCTTACTCCTCCTCAGCTCCACACTTCGATCCGGGTTGCTTACTTCCTGGAACTCCTCCCATGCACCAACCAGAATACTCTTTCAGCCATCCACTACCTTTCCCTGCTGCTCCTCCAGCACATCAGTTTGGTTCCCCTCACTACGGTACATATGGGTACACACACCTTCCGCCCGGGTTCCCTCCTTCTGCAGCACCGGGTTCAGGACGATGCCCGTCCAGCACCGAGATGCAGCTGAGGAAGGTTCTGCACGAGATCAGGGGAACGGTTCAGAGTTTCGGTCAGGTTGGTCCTCCTCAATCATTGACTGTTTGTGTAAAGAATAAGTTAGTTCCTGTTCCTAATTTTAAAGGTACACTAGTGTCACATTACAGCCATGGGTCATGTATTTACCAATCGTAGCTTTTTCTCCTCTTGCTTTAATATATCATATTAGCTTTTTCTTAAAAGTTTCTCATTAACTTTTTTTTCATCCTCCAGAGCCGGATCAGTTCGCCTGATTTGTTTGGTGAGCTCAGAGCAGCTGCAAGCAGCCAGCAGGTATATTTTAAAAAAAAAAAAAACAAAAGGGAAAATAAATAGCTTTCTGTGAATTAGATTATTTCAGGCAAGAACTGTCAATTACAGGAACACAATAACTTTAAACTTTGCTTTCAGTCTGTGGCAGAGTTCCAGCAGAAGAGGCGCAGTCTAAACATGTTCCGCAATCAGATGATGGACCTCGAGCTGTCGATCATGCGGCAGCAGGCTGTCGTTTACAAGCACCTGAGTCCCGCTGACAGGTGACGCTCAGAAACAAACACGGAAGTAACCTGGCTGTTTCCTTCTGTTCATGACTTTGGGTTTTTTTTTTCTTTTTTGTTTTTCTTTTGCTTGTTTTGCAGGATGGAGGCGGAGCAGCTTCAGTCCCTGAGGTCACAGGTCAGAGAGGAACTCCAGGAGCTGGAGCAACAGCTGGAGGACAGACTGATGGAGCTGACACCGCACTCAAACCTCAGAGTAAGAACTTGTGTACAGAAGTTTAGTAAATATATGTTGCACACTCTAAACTGGACCTGAGATGGTTTGTGTATGCTCATCCACAAGCATCACATGCGTATCCTGTTTTTCTCAGGGTCTTCATAGAGAGGGCAGCGTTGACAGCCTGTCCACCACCTCTGCACTGAGAGCCATGGAGCCAGTAAGCACACAAAATAACTCTCAATCGCTGATATAAAGACAAACACATTTCGTACTTGTCTGACTATTCTGCCTTTTCTATCCGATTTCCTGTTTGTCCAGGTGTCAGACCTCCTCAGAGAGCAGTTCTTCCTCCAGTCAGATCTGTGCTACGGTGGCCACGGCCCCTCCAGCGTCCCCTCCACCCGCTCGCCCAGTCCGGTCAGGAGGGAGGGAGATGATGGCAAGCAGAGTGGAGGAGTGTATCGTGCATCAATCAACATAACCCCCACCACGCCTGCTCGACCTAACACACACACCAAGGAGGCAGAGGAGGGTCAGAGAGACGGTGAAGAGGTAGAGAGAGAAAAAGGAGAAGAACACGAGACACCGGAGAGGAAAGGAGAGGCAGAAAAGTTTAGACCCGACAACTTTCAACAGCTTATCAGAGAGGTAAAAGCAAACTTGTTACCCATTTTATAAAAGCAATAACTTGGAACGATTGGAGTTTTTCTTGGACGGCGGTTCCACCGTTTCACCATTTCTGCACCTTTTTTTGCTTCTAGATCCGAGAGAGCGTGGCCCAGGAGGTCCGACGGGAGATCTACAACGAGCTGCTAGCTGCTGCGTCTCCGCAGGGCTCAACCTTTTCTGCCCGGCAACAGCCCATGTAGCCCCGGCAGTCCGCCGCCGGCCAGCCTTAGTAACCAGGACCTGAACAAAAACCACTGCCTGTCTTTAACACTGTACCCCCGAGTAACACTGTGCAACACTATGTGCTTGTGACACTGTATGTTGGTAACACTGATGAGCCATCTGTGAAAAACCCTGCTGCAGATGGGGGAGGCTTCCACTTTCTTGGAGCATCAGTGAAAATTTCTCAACTTCTCACCTCTTCTTCTTTCTGTATAAAAAAAAAAGCTCTAGTCAACTTCCCTGAGAATTCAGCTACCACTACTGCCACTAATACCATGAGTACTGCATCTAGAATCACCACTACAAACAACATCTTGTGCAAGAATAGCAACACAATACTTCCTGTTTTCTTTCAGTTGGATCCATTTTAAAGATCTGTCTCCTATATCTGTGCCTCTAGCCAAACAGTTTATTAATTTAACGTAAACATCTTTTTCCTCAACCTTTTTTTTTTTTTTAATGATTAATCATTAGCTCCTTAGATTCCATATCCAGTTTGTAGATTCATATTTATTTTTATCTACCACCGAATAAAATGGCATTTGGAGAATAAATCCAAATAATTTATTTGTTAATTCCTGTCGAGGTAGAGGCAGAAATTATTCAGACAGATGTTGAATAACCTAAAGGAGAACACGAGCTATGATTTCATTTGCCATGAATTGAGTCTTTACCATCTCTAACGTCTCTTAAGAACTTCTTAAATTGTCTACAGCATTTTTGTGAATGTTTGCCTTGTTCAGTCTTTTTGTACATTTGTTCAGGCTTTCTCAGAGTCGCTGTGAGCGTTTTTGCATTCCCCTCTCCCCCCACTCATTCCATGCACATTTCACCTTAGGAAAAACAGTTTAGGAGAGTTTTATTGAGAAATTTGATGCATAATCATCCTCATCACCATCGCCCTCATTACGCTTCTGCTCCAGTCGCCACCTTTAGGTTGCTTTATGCAACACACTGTTGCTTCAGCCAGTTTATGCTCACAAGATGAAATGGGATGTGCATGAACTGATGTGCAGAAAATAAACATTCCATTCTGATTCTGGCATTTTTTTTCTGCACCATCAAAAAAACAAACAAACAAAAAAAATATCAACTTTAACCTGTATTAAATTTCCTGAAAGATGCTCAGCTTGACAGTTTGAAGCCCACGGTTAGCAGGATAAAGAAAGTGGTCTGCGTGCGTTGCCGGAAGGTGTTGAGGGTTAAAGGTCAGAGGTTTTGGTAGGTTGAAGTGATGAGGATGACTGTGCGTCGACTACTCGGATGGAAGAGCCTTCTTAAGCTTTTGCTGCGTTAGCATGTTGGTTTCACTTAGATGAAAAATGCGTGCAATAATGTGAACACGTTGAATATGTTTTTAGGTTTTTGTTGGATCATTGCAAACATTTCTGAGGCCTCACAGGTTTTTGGACAGTCGGTAAATTAAGAAAGACGGTCTGCACATGTGTAAGTTGAATGTGATTGGCTGAGGGAACTGTCACTATGAGGCATCTTAAGCTTTTTTTTTTTTTTTTTTCTTTCCCCCTCATCTTATTTGGACAATAGCTGTACAAATCTGTGTGCAAGGTCACATTTGTTTGCTGAGAGCTGAACTCTGTTGGTAGAATTTGTGTGAACTTTAAAGTGAAGCTTAAAACTAGCTTACTATTTCAAAACTCAGTTCTCAGTCACATTTACGACGGTTCTACAGCATGGTAAGCTTGCTCAGGGGACCTTAATGCATATTCTTCCAGGAATGTGAACGGTCCAACTTTTTCAGCCTGCAGTCATGTTCACAATCACAAATCTGCTGGAGAAACACTGTTTATTACATTTAGATCAAGAATCCACTCTTAATCACACTTTACTGTCTGAATGTCGGTGGTTATAAATTTCTGTCCATGTCTACTAATAATAATGATGATGATGATGATGTGCATTTTGTATTGTGTCCTAAGTCTGATGTAGGGAGGGGTCACTGTAGAGATATTAATAAAGATGTATTTATTTTCAGTACAAACATGTGTGAGAGTGCTTGGGTTTTACTTTTCACTTTACTGTGTTAATAAATTTTATACATTTTTATCAACAAAACTATTTGTAGGACATGTCAACTTACATCTATAATGTGGTGTTTTATTTATGCAGAAAATGAGTCTTAAATGGACCTTGTAAATGAAAGTAAAATATAAGTCAAGTAAAACTCGACTTAAAAACTGCATTGTGGTTGCTGTAATTTGCTCAAATCCTTCCAATTAACTGAAAAACAGAAGTGAAGCAGAAATCTTGAAACAACTTTAAATGTTAAAATGAGAAGAAGTATTAAACCAAATTAAATTTTTATCAGAAACTTGTTAAAATAAGAATTCAAACTGGTTAATTGCATGTAATAAAAAAACTAAAATAACTGGTGAATTTTAGGTTTTATCAAATGTTATAATGGAAACAATTGTCCTTTTGTTGGGTGCACAGTGATAAGTTAAAGGCCATGATCCAGTGTTTTTGAAAACCTTAATTTGATACACGGCTCAAAAAAATAAAGGGAACACTCAAATAACACATCCTAGATTTGAATGAATGAAATATTCTCATTGAATACTTTGTCCTGTATAAAGTTGAATGTGCTGACAACAAAATCATTGTTGATTGTCAATCAGTGTTGCTTCCTAAGTGGACAGTTTGATTTCACAGAAGTTTGATGTACTTGGAGTTACATTGTGTTGTTTGAGAGTTCCCTTTATTTTTACATATATATATATTTTTTCTCTGTATAGAAGTAGTCACACGTTAATGATTGTGATCAAAGTTACAAATTTGAATGTCACTCTGTGAGAAATAGGATGCACTGATTCAAACGTGTGGCAGAAGGAATATTTTATGCTATCATTGTGGAAGGTAAATTCAGCTGTGTAATAGAGCTTTATGGAATAAAACCTATTTGAACTAAAACTTTATCAAATCTAAATTGAGTTTATGAAAACTGAAAGATATTAAAAGCTGTAACATCTTGTAATAGCCAGTTTAAAATGTGATGTTTCCAGTAGAAAGTTCAGGCAATGGTTTGGTTAATTGCTCCCTAAATTGCAAATATGAAATTTACTTACTGTGATTTTTTTTTTTGTTTTTTTTGTTTTTGCATTTATTACTAAGGAATATTTGGATCTTTTTCAAAATAACGTACTTTAATGAAACAAATCCTCCATTTTTTATGTTATTTCACACTCATTACTCAGATTATCTTTGTCTGACATTTATAGTTTTTTAACACATATACACTTAAATTTATATTTCTTTGCATTTCTTTCTTTTTCGTTCCTTTTCCACAATTTGCTTTACATGGCTCAATAATTCAACTACACCTCGCTGCATCTCCAAGAATATTTTGTGTTTCTTGGAAACTTTTATTGTGAAATCCGGAAGGAGTTATTTTTTTAACCCGGAAAAGGTTGCTGTTTACAGCGCAACGTTTTCCGCCACAAAACGACAGTGATTTAACAAAGTCTCAAAACGGCAACGGTAAGACATTATTTAGAGGCTTTTAACTTTAAGTAAAGTGTTAATGTTTAACCAGAGACTGATGGTAAACAGGTTTCAGCCGCAGACTTTTATGCTAGCGCTACTTTAGCTTGTTTTACAAATAAGGGTAGAGTTAGCGTAGAAGCTAGCATTAGCTCACACAAATACACATGTGGATAAAACAATTTCCCGTCTTCTGGGATTATTTATTTAGGCACTGATGTTGTTGTTGTTTAAGTAGGTCACCAACAGTAACCCTAGTTCACAAATTACATATGTGTATAAGCTTATTTTGGGATTTCCGGTCTCCTTTCTGGCCTTGTTCTTCAGCTTTAGGCAAATTCTCTTAACATGGCAATAAAAAAAAACAAACTGAAGTTATGATTAGGTTAATGTATCTAAGTGATCATTTTAATAAGATTAAAAATAAATGAGAAACCAAACTACGTGATAAGTGAAATATGACAAATGTCAGTGATCAGTGTTTTTCACCGTCACCTGAATGTTTCCTTGTGTTTAAGCAGATTGCACTGTGTACGTGCATTACTGAGGGGAGACATGAAACGGATCAAATCAGTTCTGAATTGCTCAAAAACAATCAGAAAGATATGACAATGGAGCTTGTGGAGCGTACTAGTGCAGTGTCCAGTTCTGCAAAAAAAAAAGTGGGCGGTTTTACCCTTAAACTATTCCAAAATTTCAAAACTGTCAAGTAATAAATCGATAATGTCATAATAACATGATTTTTTTCCTCTCAGAAGCCAATACACTTGAATTTTGGAAAGAACACATAACACTGGAACCAGAAGATATTTTAAATATCCCAAACAAAGGGCAACAGCAGCAATAAAATAAAATAAAACGGAAATACTGATAAAAAAAAATACAACCGGAACTATCAACAATAATGCATTGTGATGTCTCTGTAAATAAAATTGCCCTTTAAAAACTATTTATCATCAGAATGGAAACTATTGAGCTCCTTTTAATTCATCGTGATTATTTGAGGACTGCTAATTGCTTAATTTGACAGGCGTTGCTGTAAACCAATACCTGAAGTTACTGATTATCAAAAGGTGCTGTTCTCATCAAAATCTTTGTGTTTACTTAATTTGTTCCTTTGTTTTTATTATTGTTTCTAGAGGGATGGATTCTCCAGTCAGAAGTGAAAGCTCCAGTCCTAAACAAACAGAGAGAAATGGTGACATCGACTTCTTAGTCTCCTTTACTTCAAGTAGATTATGTATCTAACAAATGTGTTGCTCTTTCTCTGTGTCTGTAGGACCTTCAGATGATGAGTCCAGTCCAGGAGCACAGGGGTCTCAGCCAGATAATGCAAGGGAGAGAAGCTCTAAGAAGGAATCCTCTCCAGAAGGCAGTAACAAATCCAAGAGTTCCTCTGCAAGCAGCTCAGACGGCAGCAGCAGTGATGATGATGAACATCAAAGTGCTCTAGTGAAGATTAGGAGCAGTGTGGCGCAGCTACCAGTAAGATGACGTTCACCTTCCCACAGTTTGAGCTAGAAAGTTAAAGTTCAAAGACACATTTTTTTGAAAGCTGCCTGTTTTTCTGCTTGTCTAATGTTCTCAGGGTAATTTGATTTTGTCCTGTTGTGATTTGTATTACCAGTTGGAGGTTAGAAGTAATGGTACTTAAATGTTGATTTACTCTTCTGCTGTTCTTCCAGAGAGCCAGGTCCAAAGAGAGTGACAGATCCTCATCTAGAGAGAGTAAACGGTCCATGGAACAAGACAGATCTGAGTTCAAAGAAAACGACCGATCCAAATCCAGAGAGAGAGAGGGATTGAAGTCTAAGGGACGTGAAAGGTCAGGATCCAGATCCAGCCGAGAAGATAGATCCAAATCCAGATCCAGGGAACGAAGAAGGTCCAGGTCCAGATCCAGAGAACGTGGAAGATCACGGTCTAGATCAAGAGGACGGGAAAGATCCAGATCTAAGGGGCGAGACAGATCCAGGTCAAGAGGACGGGATCGTTCCAGATCCAGGGAAAGAGACTGGAACAGAGACCGCTTCGATAGGAGACGCTACCCTCGGTAAGATACAGAGACACAGAGCGCTGTACAGATTTATAAACACGAGGCTTTCTCTTTGACCGGTTCAAAGAGTCATATGTTTGACTTAAACTACATATAAAAACTCTTTTGATGAATAATCAACTTTGGCAAAATCCTATCAACAAAACATAAAACAAAACATTATTTATCTCTGTTACAAGAAGGTGTAGAAATGTTTTTGAGATTATTGTGTCACGATGGCGTGCTTAAAATCTAAATTATGCATGTCATTAACTTATTACAGTATTGACACTATGTGACATTTAAATCTGATCTAAGCAAATAATCTGTGAAATAATTTAAAACCAGAATCTGTAATTTATTGATGCTTGAGGCATATTTATTACCAGTCCTAGTCAAAGGTTCGTTGAAATGTGTTTTTGCAACAGTTAGAGCCAGCTAAACTTCCTAAAGCTGGTTCTGTACCAGAAAACCAGTCAGTCATAGTGAAGTTTACCATTTCTGGTGAGAAACATGCTCCAATAGTGTGCTATGTTCCTCTGCAATTTGCAGAAAGAACATTTCTAAAGCATCAGGAATGGGTCTGGTTTGCATCTCTGCCTTTATAATTAAACTAAAAACTTCTCCTTTTATCTGTGTACAGAGATCGCTACAATGACCGACGCGACGACAGGGACCGACGTTTTGATCGGCGAGCCAACAGAGATGGAGATTCAGAGCGCAGGAGGCGGGGCCGCTCTGGCTCCTCTCCAGTAGACAAGGAGCCGGCTGCTGGCGAAGAGCCGCCGGTCAAGAAGAAAAAGGAGGAGCTGGACCCGATCCTGACGAGGACCGGCGGCGCTTACATCCCACCGGCCAAACTGCGAATGATGCAACAGCAGATCACAGACAAGAGCAGGTAAGATTGGGTTTATTCCTCTTACACCTCCTGATCGTCAATTAGTCTTAAAAAAAAACTACAAACCTCTTTTATTGTTTGTCTTCTTGTACTTTTGTTTCAAAGTTTGCTGAATCATGGCAGACTGCTGCTGACATCAAGTATCTCTCGCCGTTGACATTACATAATCACTGATGCCTCGCTTTTTTCACAGCCTGGCCTATCAGAGGATGAGCTGGGAGGCTCTGAAGAAGTCCATCAACGGTCTGATCAACAAAGTCAACGTGTCCAACATTGTGAACATCATCCAGGAGCTGCTGCAGGAAAACATTGTCAGAGGAAGGTAAGCAATTATTTAACCGTACACTAATGCAAATTCTGGTTTATTTTTTAATTTTCAAAATATTTTCTTGATGTAGAACAGCTGAGAATGCAATAACGAGCAGAAAGAGGTTTGTCGTTTGTACGTTGCCCTTTTGTAACTTTTCGACTGGTCCTCCCTCCGTCTGTCTGCTAGGGGCCTCCTGGCTCGGTCAGTGCTGCAGGCCCAAGCAGCTTCGCCCATCTTCACTCATGTGTACGCTTCCGTCGTGGCCATCATCAACTCAAAGTTCCCACAGATTGGAGAGCTGATCCTTAAGCGCCTAATCTTAAGCTTCAGGAGGAGCTACCGGCGCAACCTCAAGGTACCGTCAGTCAGGCTTCAAGGATTAACCACCAATTACGTTTCTGTTTGTTTTTTTTCATCTTCTGCGCTGAAGTAATAATAAACTTCTTTGGAAATTTTGGGTTTTTGAATAAGGCTTTAGTGATGAAATGAAAAACCTGCAATAGATTGCATTTTTTTATGCAATCGATTGATCAATCGTTAATTAAAATCATCGTCACTTGCAGTCCTACTTGTGAACCTTCTCAGTAATGTTCTAGTGAATTCTGATCTAGTTTAAATGTTCCTTCAGGTAAATTCATTCAGTCCGAAAAATAGCAAACGTGTCCTTTCAGAGAAGTGGTTTTCGAATGAATGAGTAGTTTGAATGTGACAGATTCACCTTTGTTCCCAGAGGTGGAAGTTTTCCAACATGAACAGGTGGAGGCGATGTGAGTCCAAATTACTGAGCAGAGAAGGATCTGGAGCTAAATGAGAGACATAACTGGCAGAGGAGGGAGCTTTAAACACAACCTAGAATGTGCTTTCATGTTTTGTGCAATCTGTTCGCTTTTTAAAGGAGATAATTCAGCAGAGGAACGTTTTTCGCTCTCACCGTGAAGCCTAATGCTTTGCAATGTTTATTGGTTTTGGAAAAAGTTGTTTATTAAAGCGTCTTCTTACAGCAACAGTGCCTGACGGCCTCAAAGTTCGTGGCTCATCTCATCAACCAGAACGTGGTAGGTCCCGATTTCTCCTTCCCGTGCAGTTACAGTGTCGACGTCCGGCTCTAATGAGGTCGTTTATGTGTGTGTGTGAGAGTTTGTGTTGGATCTCACTCCGCTCCTCCCTCAGGCCCACGAGGTTTTGTGTTTGGAGATGCTCACTCTGCTGCTGGAGCGTCCGACTGACGACAGCGTGGAGGTGGCCATCTCTTTCCTCAAGGAGTGTGGACTCAAACTGACCGAGGTCTCGCCCCGTGGAATCAATGGTACACTCCATCAGCAGCTATTGACATTGTATCATCTGCTTCAATAGGTCAACACAGGTTTAGATATAGCAGGGTTCCAACGCAGCGCAGAATAACATGCAACTTGATTCAGGTGTGTTCCAGGTCTGGATACGTCGAAAGAAAATAGTCTGGAAATATTTGCATTTCCATACTCTGATCTATCCATCCATTAATAATCGAGCTACCCGTCCTTCTGTTTTATCATCTCCCATCTATTCTTTTGCTCAACATCCATTCAATAATTTGTCCATTCATCCATTTGTCCTTCCATCCTCAGTCCATTTGTTTTTCCATTTGGAAAAGTCAGCAATTAAATTTTTTTTCACTACTTTTCGGATCTAAAATCTAGCATCAATGGCTAAAAGCAGATTGGCAAATGTTTCTGTTTCCAAACTTTTTTTTTTTTTTTTACCTCTCCTGTTCTCTGAAAGCTGTGTCCTCCCTTCTCTTTGTTTTTTCCAAACGTTCATTCATCCATTCCTTATACTTATATTTTTCCTTCCTTCCTTTTGCCCTGTCTCCTGTCTTTCCCCTGCTGTCTATCCTTTTTGTGTCTTGTTTCTTCCGCTCTTGTATCCTTTTCACTTTCCATATTTGTGTCGACCTTTTTTTTTCCTCTGTCCTTCTTTCAATAATTCCTCCTTGTGTCCTTTTCTTTAAAAATCCCTCTTTGTTGTCTTCTTCCAGCCTTGCCTCCATCCCTCCTTGTCCATTTCCTTTCTTTCTTTCCTTTTGATCTTCATGTTTTTCCAGATTAATTGTTTAAGGGCAGCAAGCTGTAGACATACTTCCCCCAAATTTATAGGCACGTGATTATCTTGCGTTTTAATGTGAACTTAAACGACTTGGAAGTCTTGGAAAAATACGGAATTTTTACACGGAAAAATGTATAAAACTCCTGTTATCTGTCCACCTATTGAGCACTTCTGCTTTCGGTTACAGAGTTTTAATCTTAAAACCTGCTGAATGTTTAAACAAAAAATTTCTTTCTTTCTTGCAGCCATATTCGAGCGTCTCAGGAATATCCTCCATGAATCATCCATTGACAAAAGGGTCCAGTACATGATCGAGGTGATGTTTGCCATCAGGAAGGACGGTTTCAAAGACCATCCCGTCATCCCTGAAGGCCTGGACCTGGTGGACGAGGACGACCAGTTCACCCACATGCTGCCGCTGGATGACGAGTACAACCTAGAGGATGTCCTCAGTAAGACGAAGAGAGGGGGGCAGGAGTAGCTTCATCTAGATGTGTGTGTGTGTGTAAACATCATCGGTGTTTGTGTGTTCGTGTAGACGTGTTCAAGTTGGACCCAGACTTCCTAGAGAACGAGGAGAAATATAAAACCATCAAAAGAGGTGAGAACGTCCTTCACTTTGAGGCGCAGTCCAGTTCACGGTGGCCTCTGCCACAGTTTGACCAATCAGCTGTGGCCTTCTGTCAGATATCCTGGATGAAGGCAGCAGCGATTCAGGAGAGGATGGAGATGGCAGCGACGATGAAGAGGAGGAGGACGATGAGAACGAGGAAGCGGGAGAAGGTAAGATTGACGAAGAGAAGTCGCCGCCGTTTTTAATTAAAGGTTATCCCAACAACGTTGAAATGATAGAGATAAGTGCTTTAAATGATTTTGTACTAGTCTGTGTTATATTTTTGGTTTTAGGATTTAAGCATCTGCAGTTTTAAACTCCAAAAGTAAAATGGCTTCTAAAAGAAAATTTGATGATGACATGTATTTAAAAGAAACCCCAAACAACTATGACTTCAGCTTTTTGTGACTGTCGCTCTAAAAAATAATTTGATCTGATTTGTTGGGGGAAATAAACTCCCTCTGGTTCTTATCAGAAGAAGCTTTTTTGGTCTCAATCAGTGAAGAGTTGTTAGCTGAACAGAAACGAATATGTTTTTAAATTTGATGATAGTTTTATTTTTATGATCTTTGCAATAATCTGATAAGCAGATGAAGAACATTTTCCAACTAGTCATACTGCTCTTCCCCTCTCTGTCTCTCCCAGATGAAAAGGTCACCATCTTTGACAAGACAGAAGTCAACCTCGTCGCTTTCAGAAGAACCATTTACCTCGCTATTCAGTCCAGGTACACACACACAACTTCATGTTTCTTCTACAGCTGGGCGATAAATATATTTTATCAATTGGTCAAGCTTTTTGTTTTTTGAAAAATGTTTTCAATAATGACCGTAGTTCAGAGTGATGTCAACATGCCCAAAGTTTTTGTTTTTTTTTTTTTAAATATGAGTCAATAAATAAAGAATAAATATATCTAAGAAAGATATTAGGAGAATGAAGTTATAATTTGATGAGAACTCCCAACACAAAAAATTACCACAGAATTAACTATTCCAGCTTATTTTTTTTTTACATGAAAATTACTTTTTTGTTTTCATCATAACTTTAAGATGTTCTTTTTTTGGTAATATTATGACTATATTCTCATAATAAAATCTAAATTCTCGTAGCCAAGACCTAGTGCAGCATTATATAACTCACAAAGATTGATTGAAATAGAAGCCACTTTGTATAAAGTATTTTCTGTCATTTCTAATATAAAAAATGATCTGGTATGAAAAACATCAATGATTTCATTTTCAGTTAAAATCGCCGAGCCCTTTCTATTCACGTCCATTCATTTTAGTAACTGCATTTAAAAGCAACCCTAAAAAAACAGGGGCGTCAGCTGCATTAGGCCTGGGCTTTGGCCCCCGTCAATCCCACCTGTCTTCAGAATGTTGATAAATATGCCAGAAAATGTCCTGAACAGCACAGCTAAACGACTACACACACACACACACACGCACACACACACACACACTAGCCCTGCCTCAGAGATGCACATTGGCACAGTTGGTGACTCAGTTTTGTCTCTGGGTGTTGGCAGTTACTCACAGCTCCTGCTATATTTGATTGAGTTGGACGGTTATTTAAGGCTGAGAGAGAGAAAGAGTGAGGCTGTTTTTGTGAGAGACAGTTTTAATATAAGACGACTGAAGTTAGCGATTTTAGGAGTGCTCTTGCTTCCAGACGTGCTTCTATAACGCTGTAATGATTGGTGTTTTGGTCACAGTGAATGTCGTCTCCTTTAATAAATATCCTCACAGTGGTGGCCCTAAACATGCTAGCCTGTGCAGTTGCCATGGTTTTCCCAAAGAAGACGTGACTGGTTATAGTGAGACACAGATGAAATAGCTACGGAGTTCCATTATTGACACATTTGCAGTTTGGTTTACGTGTTTGTTATTTTTGCAGCTTGGACTTTGAGGAATGCGCCCACAAACTGATCAAGATGGACTTTCCTGACAGCCAGACAGTAAGTCTATGAACAGAGAAATGCTTGGACTGATCAAGCATTTCTCAAAATCTTCTCTGCATTTATGTGAAAGACAAACACAAGGCTTAATTGATGGTAATTATGAATTATGCCTATTATTTGTGTAAAAAGGTTTTGTACATGGGTTTGACATCCTAGACATGAAGCTAAGTTGGGTTTTTCTTGCTTTAGCTGTCAACCAATCAGCATTAGTTTAACTGAAGAAATGGGACTGGGTTTTATTTGATCTTTTCTTTCACCCTCCTGTCAAAACAATTGCTCAGAGAGCTGCTAAATATCATAGCTACATTTTGACATCACTGTGTCTCCATGCTTCCCTTTATTACTTGACATTCTCTTCACATCAGCAGACTTGGAGGATGAATGATGCCACAGCGCTGTTTGACATCTTACTGTCTGACGCTTCAGTCTTTTAAGCACTTGAATCCAAAGCCATGTCCTGTAATTGGTTACAGGTTATTTTCAATATTCTTTTATCACATTGGAAATAATTTTTTAGTTTTAGCTTAAAAAAAGTTCAAGTTTCATTAAAAATCCACCTTACATTATTTCACTTAATGCAGTGTGAAATGTGATCGATATATATGCAGACACATTTATCATATATTTTTTTATCACGGCTAAATGCCTGTCTATGCTACACAACTATATTTTATGTAGCTTCTTCAGCTAATAGTTTGACCTCCTTTGGTGACCAGTTGTTGAAACGCCACAAAAAAAGGATTCACATTTTTAATTGAGTCCTCAGTCACATGACTTGCCATCCTTTGTGCCTGCAGCTTCATCTGTGCATGTGGTCCTCGGGTCACATTAGTCTAATGATAATGATTGGTTGTTGATTGCTTAACATAAACACTATCTTATTTTCTAGCTAGCTGGATTTACTTTAAAATGTTTAAAATGGTTGAGCTGTTCTCTCAGGTTTTAGACTAATTGTCTTCTAAAAATGGTCTAAAGTGACAACTGTCCCCAAAAGCTTTCATCTTGAAAAGCAATCAGACTTGAAAACCTTTTAATTTTTAATTTTTTTCACTTGATAATATCTTAGTTATGAATTGAAAACGATTGGCGATGTAAAAATGTGACTGTGTTCGTTTATAGAAGTGTAAGTGTGCAAAATCAGCATCAAAGGTGAAGGTTTTAATCTCTGTGACAAAGTCGCTAAGTTGGCAACAATGGGATGACTATTCTTAACCACACATGTGTAGACGTGGGCGGGTCTGTCAGTCAGCCCTCTGCCATGGCAGAGCAAAAAGGAACAGTGACTGATTTTTCCACCTGCTTTGCAGCAGTAGATAAGCTTCCAAGAAATATATATATATTTTTTTTAACTCAAGTGTCGTCAGTGCGCCTCTTCTTGCAGTGACTTCTTTGAAGGCAGGAATGGTCTTCACCTCTGGACAAAGTCTTTGTGCCTAAGGTGAAGATTTCAGAGCAGAAATTGCGTTCACCTTACGCAATAATCAACATGATGAATAACATGCTGTTTATTTAGCACTTTTAGGTTTAAATCCTGTCTTGAGTCGGCTAATTCTACGTTCCAAACACTAGATTGACTGTTTGCTGGGGGCATCATGCTGTGTGATTTTTTTTTTTTTTTTTTTTTTCGTCCTCTTCTCCGACAGCCGCCCCATCAGATGCATCTTTACTATCTCAAACTTTGTTTTACACAGAAGGTGTTTGAACAACACCTGCTATGCTCCGCAGTGACACGCCGCACAAACATTCAGGCATCAGCGCCCCGCGTTTTTAAGAGAGCTCAGAGCTGTCGGCCTTGTCACTCATCGTCGAGGCTGAATCACTCACAACAGCTGCGACACACACTTTCCAAGACGCTCGTCCACCGACACGCCCCACCCGCTCCTGATGCCTCACGCCGCCGTGCCCGCTCAAGTGTTTACTGCACCAGAGCCACGCTGCTATTGAAGCTGTCACATCAAAGTCGAGAAAAATCAACGCGTCTCCTCCTTTAACCCACTCTGCACAAATAGGCAGCTGATGAATCCTCGTGTGACTCGTAGGACTGCTCCAGTCAGACGGCGTTTTCCCAGCTCTCAGCAGAGTTTTAATTACACGTTTAACTACCTGCTTTAGATTCACAGAACTAAACTCATGCAGCTATCGCCGCAGCAGCGCTCAGAAATGGGGAGCCAACCTTTGGCAGACATAACTATGCGTGGGACAGATGTTGCTGATGAGAAGGCTATTATCGCGGATTCACATCACAGCCAGCCAGCTGGTTAATACTCTTGTGAAAATTACGGCATAACTGCTTTGTCTAGTTGACATTGCTGCATAAACTCCCGCTCTCTTTCTGCTTTGGTTTTAGAAGTTTTAAGAAGCTAAAGATCAGAATCTAGTTTTTATAAAACCAAGACAAATCGGTCGACCTTCGTTCCAGAACATAAAAACACATCTGTGTGATCAGTTAATGGCAATTTGTAAAGCAGATTGTCAAGGGAAACCATGTTTCTGCAAGGGTCGACGTCCCGCAACTTTCAGATGTCTTTCTGCTTCAGCACACCTGGCTCCAATATTAGCTCATTAGCAGAGCTCTGTAGAGCTTGACTGCATGCTGGTGAGGCATTTCAGCCATTTAATACAAGTATGTAGGGCAGGGGACACATCTAAAAGTTGTCGAATATCGTCGCCCTTTGTGGACTGGAGTTTGAGACCAGTTCAATAAGCACTAATCTGGCACTTGCAGTACTTTCTAGAGGTTTTTATCATTTCATTCAATAACTATTACTTACTGTTGAGGGTAAAGTAGAACGTTTACTTTGTTGTAGTTAACTACTTCGTTTTGGTCTATCATAATAAATCAAGAAATTTTTGAGTTGATACATTTTTTTTTTTTAACGTTCTTTTTGGATCGCACGGCTTTCGGAGCAAACCTAAATAATTTGGGGCACCAACATTGAGATGGGGGAGAAAAATGTATGAAACTCATGGGATGTCGGACCACTTAACCAGGATGTAAATTATTAGACAAATATCAAGCATTGTTGCTTGATTTCATTCTTACTTTCTTTAAAAAATAAAACATATTCCCTACATAATTCTTAAAAAAAAAAAAAAGTTTTACGAGATAAACTTGTATGTTTCTTGAAATCCAATGAAAATCTCCTGATTCTTTCATCTAAAGTAAAACTGACTTCAACATTTGTTATGTGATCAGACTTTTGCAATACTTATTCATTTTGACGTGAAACTGTTTTGACTGTGCAGGCGTGACTTAAACGTATTTGCTCGTGTCAACGATGTTTTTGCGTTTGTGTGAACAGAAAGAGCTGTGCAACATGATCCTGGACTGCTGTGCTCAGCAGAGGACCTACGAGAAGTTCTTCGGTCTGCTTGCAGGGGTGAGACGCACAATCATCGCACTCTCAAATTAATACACTTAGCGTTGTGATGAATAGTTGTCTGATCGAAAAACTAGCCATTTTCGGTTGTTGCTTTAAGTTCATTTTATTGCGAAATTATACTGGTACAATGCAATAAACTGGAATAATTTGCATTTATTTTGTAAATCTGGTGAAAATACTATTTGCCGATATGTGGGGATCATAACAAAAAGCAATAAGCACTGTGAGCCGAGTTAAAGCAGAATCACTTGTTGAAGAATATTAGTGAAAAAAATGCGTTAGAGCGGTAGAGTACAAACATTAAATTAATCATGTAATTAATGAATTACAGGCATTAAATCTAAGGGTTAAAACGCAGGTATAAGACGCCGAAGTGAAAGCAGACACTTTGTTCTGAAGGTGAACGATCTGCATATTCTTTGGCACAAATGAGAACATGGCAGACAGGTTGAAAAAGCCTAGAAGGTTAAATCCATTGACATGCAGCGTTTTGAATGAAGTAGCTTAAGAGAGAAAAACGACTAACTTGAATGTGTTGTGAAAATGAATGCAAAGTATATTATATGCTAGAAGTAGATAGACAATTAAAGTACGCACCGTTAGCTGGTATTCTTATAACATGTGCCAATATTGGCTCTACTAATAACTTGAGCGAACATTAGCATTCTGGCTAACAATGGAAAAGTGATCTGTCATGATGGAATTAGCTTATTTTTATTTTTTCCATTCTCCCTGCTATTTTCTTCCAAGAAAAAACAGAAAAGAAAGAAAAAGGGGAATAATTTTGGTAATATATTTACCTAAGCTAATGTGCAACTGTTGGCTAACATGCTATGAATAGCATGCTAGCATACAGTGCTGTACAAAGCCTGCTAAACTAACAGCTGTGTACTGCTAGTTTGTCATTCTTTGCTATACTATTAACGTTAGCATTTATAGCTAATATGCTAACTTCACTCTTTCTTTGGGAAACTGTTGTATGATTATTTCTGGTTAAGATGGATGTGACTCAGTTATGTTTGCATTGAAAAAATGAGAACCTTGACATTTATTAAGCTGTGTGTGTGTGTGTGTGTGTGTGTGTCTGTATATTTTCAGAGGTTCTGTCTGTTGAAGAAGGAGTACATGGAGAGCTTCGAGGCCATATTTTCTGAGCAGTACGACACAATCCACCGACTGGAGACCAACAAACTGAGGAACGTGGCCCGACTGTTCGCTCATCTGCTCTACACAGACTCCGTGCCGTGGAGTGTAAGGACACACAGTCCGGTTTCATCACACATCAGAAGGTCCATCGTGGTCTGAGTGAACTAGTAGTGACATTTTCTTCTTGTTTTAAATGAATGATGATCAGGTGTTGGAGTGCATCCGAATGAGTGAGGAGACCACGACGTCATCCAGCAGGATCTTTGTGAAAATCCTGTTTCAGGAGCTCTGCGCCTACATGGGCCTCCCAAAACTCAACCAGCGGCTCAAAGACCCGTACGAACACACACATGCACACACTCACGCACAGTTCAGTGTCTTAATAGAAGAACATAGTTTCTGACTATTGTAGAGATAAACAGATTAAACTGACAATATATGCCTCATTGTTTTAATCAATAGTTCCTTTTTTAAGGGCTGATGTCGGTCAGTTTCAGAAACCTGAGAGTAATAAGACACAGCATGAAAACCTTTGCAGTTTATGGCTGCTTTAATTTTTCTGCTCCAGAAAATAAATTATCAGAATTTAAATCTAGCCTATGTTCTAATGTTTGTTTTGCAGGACACTGCAAACCTTCTTTGAGGGTCTTTTTCCTCGTGACAACCCCAGAAACACTCGCTTTGCCATCAACTTCTTCACCTCCATTGGACTGGGAGGCTTGACGTAAGTTACATGAACCCGCTGAGTTCAGGTCCTCATGTCTGACGCGTCTCTTTTTCCGTGCCGGGGATCGCTAATCGTTCTGCGTCGTTTTTGCCGCCGGCGAGTAAATCCTGTGCAAATTTTCTTTCTCAGCGACGAGTTGAGAGAACACCTGAAGAACGCACCAAAGATGATCATGACTCAAAACCAGGAGGTTGAATCGTCCGACTCGTCGTCGTCGTCCTCGTCGTCGTCAGACTCTTCGTCCTCCGATTCCTCCAGCGAATCAGATTCTGATTCCTCGTCCAGCAGCAGCAGCTCAGGTACGTCAGGCTAGAGTTTGTTTCCAGATGTTGATTTCTGCCAGTTTCTCCAAACCTGCATTTAACGGGTCCTACGGTTTAGTAATAGCCAGCGGTTACATAAAGCATAAAGACGACTCCTCAGTGCCTGAAAATTAATTCATACCTCATAAAATGCTGCATATTTTTTTATGTCACGACTACAAACTCAACACAAAGTGAGACTTGGTTTTCAAATTTATTTTACAAATAAGCTGTGCGTTATGTCGGCACTGTTGAATCTTTTTGGAAAATGGAAAAGTGCAACACTCCTGACTAATCTGGAGCAACACAATTTTAAACAAAAATGTTAATATTTTTACTCCTCTTGCGTTTCTGCTGCAGTTATGTGTTACTGACTCATAAAATCCCACTCGCATAAAGTGAAGCGTGCGGGTGTGACGTGACAAAAGTTAATGTTTTCAGGAGGTATAAGTTGTTTTTCAAGGCTCCCTAAATGAAAGAGAATTGGGTTATTAAAATAATCCAAGTTCTAGCTATTCACATTATTCAAAAACGAGTCTGGAACTATAATTTCATCAACAAATAAAAGGTTTATTAATAGACTTTAGCATTGCAGTGCAGATGTGAAGATCTTAGTCACTGGTCTCTGCAGATTCTTCCTCTTCTGCAAAAACTGCATTTAAAGAGTTCATTTGTTATCTTTGTACAGATATTTGACTAAAGTAACATTTTTCTTTATTGATCTAACTTTCTGAACTGTTTTTTTCTTTTTATTTGACAGTTATTGTTCTTCAGGCTGGCGCATCGTCTGTAGTCTTCGGCTCTTTTATTCCCCTTCTTCATTTCTGCTGTAAAACACAGCGGAGCTGAGAACTTGTTTTCCGAGTCATTAGTTTCTCTTCCCTGCATGGCTGCGAAACGCATTAACAAAAAAAAAAAAAAAAAAAAAAGCCTTTGGGTTAAACAGACGACAGAGAAACTTTTCGAGCTGATTCTACGGAACGAGGACGGGTTGAGAACCTGCTGCAGCCTGACTGCAGACATAAAATCCTGCTGGTCAGGTCCAATGTGGAGCCATAGATTTCATTCAGCGCCACTAAAGCTGCAGTTGCTATGCATGTAATTGGGTTTGCATATCGGTGTCTGTTCTTAGGCAAATGACGTAACCTTATTCTGTTTCTCACCAAATGATCATTCTCACATTAAACTTTTTATTTAGAATCTGTTCCAATTCCTCTTCCTTGTTTTGTCTTCCAGGTTTTGACAGCAAACGCAAGAGGAAGAAGCGAAAGGGACGCGTCGAAGAGAAGAAGAGGAAAGGGAAGGACAAGAAGAAGAAGGAGAAAGTGGACAAGAGGGGAAAAGGAGGCAGGAGCGACAACGACGTGGAGAAGCAGGCGAAGAAGGACAGGAGGGACCGTGAGCGTGAATTGGACGAGCGCGCACGCGGGGACGCCCGGGGACGAAGGCGCGATGACGGGTCGGAGGAAGAGGAGCGGCAGGAGGAGGAGGGCCGGAGACGAAAAGCGGACAGACAAAGAGACGACGACAGTGAAAGAAACAGAGGAAGAGACGGGGACAGAGGGAGAGACAGAGACGGTGGGCGAGGGAGAGAGAGAGAGCACGAAGACAAGAGAGAGAGGGAGGGAGACAGAGAAAGGGATAGAGAGAGGAATAAGGAGAACAGAGACAGGAACAGAGAGAGGGAGGAGAGGAGGAGGAGATGAAGTGATGGACTGATGACTGACAGATGAGGGGAAGCTTCCCTCCTTTCCTCCTGTCATCCTTCTTTACCCCCTGCTGACTTTATACTGTCATGAACTCGGACCGTCATTCTGTTTCCCCTTCTGCCTGTTTTCTAGTGTTGATTTTTGATGTTTATTAAATCAGGAAAAAAAAAAAACCCATTAAAGTCGCTGTAGATGTTTTTGATTAATCTTGTTTCAAATTTCTTTGACTCTTAATTGAAGAAACATCCGTTCAGTCTGGGCTTGACGGGACTGACGCTGCGTCCCAGTTGCACTCAGAACTGGAAAATTCCAACTTCCCAGTCTGAAAAACCAACTGGAAGGCTCTCAGATTTGAATTCCTCATTGGGAATCTGGGAACAACTCTGATTCATGGTATTGGCTTATGGAAAGTGAAACTTAAACAATACTGACTGGTGTCGCCATATTGAAATTCAGACTGAAGTTGAACGCTGTGACCTTGGGTCTGAGGTCAAACCCAACTCAGAGCTATGACTTCCCAGGTAACTCGAACGCAGCGTAATTGACATAAAGCCGGCTCCATCCCATGCCGAAGTAGGGCAAACGACGGCAGAGGTCATGACCCTTATTAATAAGGGGATTTATGCGTTTTGCTGTGAGAATATTCTCAATAATCATATTAAAACTCTTAATTTATCACTGCTGTTTTTCTCTGAACTGGTTTCCTCCCTGCATCACACCGTCCCTTGTTCAGTGCGTAATTTGCTAATGTGGTAATGCTTGCGCGGCTTTAGTGTCAGTCTAAATACGAGGACATTTGTATCCTCATTAAGGCTACCTCTGTTGCTTGTCATCTGCACAACGGCGGTCATGGAAAACAGTTTCTGGCAGGTTATTTGTCATGTTTTCTGCTGGATCCGAGCAGACGCCCGTTTCGATTGCCTGTCGGCATCAAAACCTGAATTGAATAAATGAGGAAAAACAAACCAAATTAGAGTGTTGCTCAGACTCGGGGCTTCCACTGTATGGTCTAACACGGCTCTGTTCTCATTGGCTCGATTTGTGCACACAAAACAGAAAAAATTGGGGCCTAAATATTTCTGAGAAGAACTCGCCAAACTGGAATCAGGTCACCGCTGTTTGTATCACTCCGTTTTCTTACTGGTTTTACAGGAGTCTCTTCCAGTTGCCATATATCTTTGTCCAACCTTGACGTTCAAGGTGAGAACGGGGGAAGAGTGTGTGTGTGCATGTGTGCGTGTGCACAAGTGGGTTATTTCCGAGCCGCACAGCGATTGGCTGCTTGTCCTCAGGAGCAGAAGGATGGGATTGGTTTGCCGCTATTCAGCAAACACGGGAACTGATCCACGGGGACCTGTGAGCTGTGAGGAATTCTGGGAAACTACTGGGAGGCCCTGCAATGTGAGAGATGCTGCACAGAGAGAAGGACGAGGCTGGGAGTGGACTCCTCTCTTCTGCAGCCAGTTAAAAATGCTACTGCCCAATTCAGTGATCGCAAATCATCATCAGGATCCAAAGCTTTAGCTACACAGGATCGAGTAACGTTAAACAAGCCGGAAACTAAGGCGGCAAATACTTGTCCTCGTTGCACTGTATGTCTGAGTTTGAGTTTTGTTGTTCTGTTAATTTTTTTAAAAAGCCCAACTTGTATATATGTCTTTTTTTAACTGCTGAGGAGCCAAATGGTCAGAGTCAAATTCCCGGAGTTCATTTGTGTTTTCTGCCAAAGACAACAACAAAAATAAATCGGAAAGACCAAACCAACAGGAAGCCTGTCTCCCAGCACTTTCTCACTTTATTTTCCTTCTCCTGCAGCTGCTTGCTGGCTCATGATGAAGACAACTACTTAAAAATTGCAATTATATAAAAACATATCAGGCGAAGCCCCCAAAACAGCTGGCAAGTCCATGTTATCTGTGCTTGCACACCTTACTACTTTTGGGCATGGATTAATACACAGTTGATGCTTCAAACACTAACGCGGCTGGTAGATTATAAAACGTAGCAGAGCAGCAACATGAGAAATGTTTCCGGGTTAAATACGACATTATATGTTCTTTAGGTTTCAGAATAAAATAACAAAATGCCAACTTTAAAGCCAAACTAAGGGCAAAACCTGACTTGAAACCTTTTTTTTTTTTTGCCTTATTATTCGTAATCCTCTCCGGCTCATAACGGTAAATTACTGAGCAAATAACAGCTTTATGCGGATAAGTGAGTAATTCTGATGTGATTAAACGTGTTCTAAAAAATCCTCAACTCCCGTCTGCCAAATTGGTTGCGTAAGGAAAAGGCAGCACAGGAAATGCTGCATCTATTTTAGTGACGGCGTAACCAGGCAGCCCCCTCACCACGGCGACGTTCGTTAAACGCTGCATTTTCTTTCTCGACTTGAACGGCCACATGAAGGATCGAGCGAGGGGTCACAGGCAAAAAAAAAAAAAAAAAAAAAAAAAAAGAGAGAATAGAGGTCAGAGGTCGGCTTAAGGAGAGGAAACCGATGCAGGTCGGCACAAAGCGGATTTTCATAAATAAGCAGCCAAGAGAGCTGCTCTCAACACCTCAGCGTGAAATGCTGAGCCCGTCTGGCGTCGAGGTTCCTGACGGACACCGAAAAGTGAGGAATCTATTCTCTGTAGGAGAAATGAATCAATCCACCCTGAGATGCGCAGACGTAAAATAAAACCACAACTTCACCGATTGGACGGGCGGAAATTCTGCTGGAGGAATCCAAGTCAGTGGCAGAAAGTTCAGGCGGAGCAGAGAAGGCGGATGAGAATCGAGTAGGAAAAAAATCGACCTGGGTTTCCTCGCCATCCGTCTGCTTCCTTCTGACCCCAACGAAGACCACGAGCAACAACCGCACAAGGCTTACTTCATACATTTGTTTTCTCGACACAGCTGGAGCTTTGCAGAAATTCCTCAAAAAGTTTGGACAGGGATAAAAAGACTGAAGCCATATCATCACTGAAGCCACAATCTCTTTCCTCAGATTTAATTTACTCGCATCGCCTTATCGCCCAGACAGCAACAGTTGTGCTATTAAGCCGAGCGTGGCTCATTTGTAACGTGTCCCGACCCGAAATATCTAACAAGAAGAATAACATCAGTGGCTCCTTGACTGCTGGTGTAATTAAACTGTCTTTCTCTCCTGTGGGTGCAGGTTTATTCTTCACACATCGACTTCACGGCTCACGTCCATCTCTCCCTGGAGCCACGCTGTTGTGTTTCGAGGCAAAACTTGAGACGTCAAGTGCGTCTGAAAAGCAAATGTTAAAAGAGGTCATTTTACATGAAACATGTCTGAAACTTATTTTACACGTGAGCTGAACTCCACTGCGTTTCAGCTTTGTGAGGTCACGCTCTCTGTCTCCCCATGCTCCCCGTCGCTGTAGCAGCTTTCAGCAACAAAAGCATCCATTAAAAAAAAGACCTTGGTCTGAGCGTCTGCAGTTAAATCCTGGTTTCTACAGAGAAATCTGTTTTCTTCTGACTCACTCCTGCGGTGAATTTTTACCATTACTCACCTCGCTTAACGGTTTGGCGTTAAAGCTCGCTGCTGAAGCGCCTGTTTTCCACGTTGGATCTGATTGGTTTCAGTTCAGAAGCTGCAGGTTCTCATGGTCAACAACGTCCACTGACAAGATGGGTACATTTAAAAAAAAAAAAAAAAAAAGATTAAAATCTCAAGCATTCATGAATAAAATGAAGCTTCCTCACGTTGTGCAAAAAGAAAAAAAAATATAGTTTGTTGTGGTCCTTATTGGAAAATTTTACATTTTTAACAACCTTTCTATTTTTCTTCTGCAGAAAGTTGAGGATTCGACTCTGCAGCAGAAAAGAAGAAAATGTTCATTTTTCAGTTTTTAATTTCTGTCCTTTAAAAAAAAAAACTTTCCAAAAAAACATCTTCTTAACTGGAGATTTCTCTGTGATAGCTCTCAAATCTAGAAATCATCACTCACCCTCACCACCCACCCTTTTGTTTTTAAAAGGCAAATATTTATAGAGATCCTTCTGTGGATCCACTGGATCTCCTGTTTCCAGCAGCCACAGACTTACTTCTGCAAATCTAACATGAAGCCAGATTATGCAACCTGAGGGTCAGTCTCAGTGGAGTGGCACAGGAGAGACCACCCAGCAAACCCACTCAGAAACCAGGAGGAAAGTAAGACGATCCCCTCACTATGACGCCTCCTCCGGACCCTGCGCAAAACTGAGTCGGTTGACTGTAAATACAAAAAAGATGATGAACAACACGGTCTGTATTTACAGCTTTCATATGTCCCTGTTTCTATTTGTTGAGCGCGTGAGTGAAGGCGGTGTGTGCGGGG
>VMRN01000032.1:2222948-2237263 GCA_010277015.1 Poeciliopsis turrubarensis
TTTTTATCCCAAAGCGGCTGAGACTAAATCCCTGTCGCTATGTTCTGGTGTTTGTGTTCATAACAGTCGCCTGCTTACTCAGCTGGCTAACACAAAACACAAACAGCAGAAAACTGGTTCTGGTCTTGTTCAAACCTAGACATCGTTTTTTTGTTTTTTTTGTTTTTTGGTTTTATCTCTTTAGGTTAATTTGTGGTGTTCACTGAGTAAAACAGAACATGATTTCCACTCTTGATCCTATTAGATGTATTTATTTGCTTCTTGTTGGCTAATAATGAGACTCTGTGGCTAGTTAGGGTTCAGTCACAGAGCGAAATGCCGCATGTGTGCAGGACTAGATGAGAAAATATCAGAACCGCACACACAGGTGAAGCGATCATCTCCGCTGACACGCTCAACTGGGAAAACCTTGCCGCGTTTTTACGGACGCTGCTTTTGATGACAGAGCGAGTGGAGCTACTGAACTGAGCTCACTGAGCTGCCTCTCTTTGGTTCATTAAAAATTCAAAACAGGGAAACTTGAAGGGATGTTTTCAGATTTAGATCAAGTGATATATGAAAATGTATGTGGAGTGCCATAAAAAAAAACTTTAATCTGTTTTTGCGTTGTTATTACATAATGCAGCTCTGGAAAAAGTGAACTGGTTGTTCCATCAAATATTGATTTCTGATCTCTTCCTGAGTTAAAACATTAGTACTGCTGCTTCTGGATGAATATGAACTTGTTTTCTTTGCTTTACTTGACGCATGGAAGTACTGCATCTGTTTTGCTATTTTGACGATTTCTCATTTTCTGCAAATAAAAGCCAAATGTCAGTAATTCATAGAATAAGAGAACAATGTTAATTTTACTCAAACATATACGTGCAAAAAATAAAATGAGAGAAACTTCTAATTTTAAGTGATCTCTTGATTTTTTTCCAGAGCTCTTTACGTTTGAGATTGTCAATCTAAGTTTAATTTCATAAATTAAACCCGAGGACCAACAAACAGTGGTGTTTTATTTAATAAAGGAAACAAAAACTGTCCAAACCAACCTGATCCTGTTTGGAAAAGTAATAAATGAACTCTATCGACAGCTCAGTTTCACCGTCGAACCGTTCGCCTCAAAAAGTAATTCAGAGCACGTCTGACAACATGAAGCAGGCTGAAGGTTTCACAAAGTAACACATCACATGTCACAAGTTAAAGGAAGAGAAGACACTGACACCCATCAGTCTGAAAAGCTGTTTTTTAGGCTTTGCGACGCCATGCGAATAATTCGTCATAATTCAGTGCCGTAATTAAGGGTAACTTCCCTGTTCTTAAATGAGTCTGGACAGGTTTTCAACACCTGCAGCTTGAGATTTAGCATATTTCGACTGAACGGAATATGTCGACATTGAAGTTTAGAAAACTACAGATAACTAGTATTTCTTCTGTAGGATATCAAGTTTTTATATCGGTGCATCGGTATGAGCGAGACTCTAAAGATCAGATGTTTTCACAAACACCATTTAAGATTTGAGAAGATTTTACTTTGTGGTGTTTCAGGCACAAAAAGGGTATTTTCATTTGTGAATCATTTCAAGTTATATAAAAATATTACACGCTAATCCAACTTTAACTCTGAAATGTTGCAGCTATCCTTCGAGATCAATTATCATCGGACCAATACTTGTTTGATCATTACGTTGTAAAGACTTTCCGCGTGCAGAGTGGGGTTGATCCAGGCAATGAGCGAGTGTTTGGTTGTGTTGGGGGTCACAGGAGGAGAGCGAGGCTGGCCCTGGGCAAGCAGAACCCCCCTCCCCCCCACTGCTCCCCACTGACAGGATGAAGAGCCCCAGGTTTGGTTTTGGCGTCCAAAATTTACCAGATGCAAATATGACCGAGCATCTGTGGGACGTGGCTGGAGAGGCCTAATCCACGGTGACCCCACGCTGACACCCACACCCCTGAGGGACTCCCTGCCAACGCCGCAGCGCTGGGACTTCCCAGCAGCCACGACCGAACAGAAAATGTCGCATTAAATCACCACTGCAAATTAGAACGTGAATAACAGCCTGGAGGAAGTGAATGACTGCGGCGGCGATGTTTAAGACGCTGTTTCGATAAACTCACACCAACGACCATCCGTCACAACTCACAAAGCGTCTCAATTAAACCGTGCAATGATTAAATTGTGTAGCACCTCCAAATGTATGACTGCCCATTAAAAACTCGCACAGACAGTTAAAATGAAGTTGTTTTTTTATTGCGGTAATGCTGTTCACATATAAAAAGAACCTTAATTTATTCTCCACCTTGTTAAGCTGAACAGTTTCTAGAAACGTTTATTGAGTCGTCTACAAGTTCTTGCCTCCAACGCATTGGCGTAAACGTGCCCATATGTGCAGTCAGAGCAATAATAAGTTTAGAGCTACCGTCAACGTAACAAACTGCTGGATTAGGACCCACATTTATCTTACTAGCACAAACGGCAGGATGCGAGGAGAAAACAACAAAAACTGAAAAAGCGCATGTTGGAGACCTGGAGCATGTTTATGAAATGATACTTCTGCAATAAAGATGAATTTCTTGCGAGTTTTTGCACATATTTGCCTGGAGTGCCAATAAATGTGGGCGTCATGGTAAATACTGATGGTATTTTTTCGGTCACACTCAAAGTTCGAAGGGTAACTGTCGTTTCATTGTTGTGTTTTTGTCTAAACATAAATGGAGATATGTTCATTCACATTGTGATCCTGTTAGCAGAAATGGATGTTTTATGTGACGGAGATACAAATTACTAGTGGCATAATTATAATAATTAGTTGCAATTGATCTTTATCGATTATGAGCATTTTTATCACATTTTTGGTGTGGCTGTTATCACTGCGGCTCTGCAACACAGAGGAAGGAAACATGGCCGTTATGTACTCCACAGTTTTTTGTTTTTTTACTCTGAAAGATATTTGATTTTTCAAAAGTTGGTAGCACAACAGTATGAACATTACAAACTGAGATTTTGGGGAACAGTGGCCTTGCAGCCCACCTCATCCGCACCCACTAGTGCGTGATGAAGCCAACCAGCACTGGAAACCACTTTGCTAGTGACGTAGATTTGTGCAGACATTGTTGTCAAAACACTATCGCCATGTGCTGAAAACAGGAAGGTTGAGTTTCGGAAGAGTTTCTCGCATTGCTTCAACTCTGCTTTGATAAAATGGCTGGAATCTGTGTTTATTGGGATATTGGCTATTTACTGTATAACACAACAAAACTAAAATGTCTGAATTCCACTTTAGAGAAAGCCCATAAATACAGTAAGTCACGAGGAAAATAAAAAATAGAAAAAAAAAAAAAGAATGCTTATTGCAGACCCAGTCAATAAATTAGAATATTATAGAAAAGTCCATTTAATTCAGGAACTTTATCACTGACACACATTATTTTAGATTAATGACCCACCAAAGGCTGTTTGAAAATCTTAATTTTTCTGCTATGATTAAAGAAAACATGACATTTAAAATTGGAACATTACCTCAGACCAAAGAAAAAAACTTGCTTGAATGTTATCAGCTTTCAAAAGAAGCTTTTAATCTGACAAATGAGCCTCATGCATTGAACACGACGGCATATTGAAACAACTCTAGGTCAATCAGGAAGACGAGCGGCTTCTTTGCATCAGCAGGAAAAGGACAGAAAAGTTAATCAAGTCAAACGCGACGTCACAGCGCTTTAAATGTCAAGGTGACGCCGATCTTTTAATAGAAACCGAGACGCGCCTCAACTGTCAACATGCCGTCCTCTGTGATGTCGCTCCGTCAGCTTCCAGCTTCACTCTGCGCTTTGAAATTACTTAGTTAGGAGACACTTAAACGTCGCACAAATGCGCGTGTGTGTTTACGTGTTTTTGTCTCACGTTTCTTCTCCCATTAGTTGAGTGGAGCGGGTGTTGAATGTTTGATGAGTCAGCATGTTGAGGAGGAAATGATGTCATAGAACTCGTCTCCTCTTTCGGGCTGCGTTGCTGCTTTATCGCTGAGGCGTCGAGTCCTTCACTGCTCCCGCTAAGACGGCTGATTTGCACACAATAAGCGGCACCTTTGAAGAGATTGTTGCCGTGCCAACCCTGCGATGGGCCAGCAGGACGCATTTAACCTGTTGCAGTGATCAGTCAGATATTGTCAACTGGGCTCTGATGTCAAAACAAATGAGTGAAATTGAAATGCGAAACAATATTAAGATTAAAGTTAATGGCTTTACCTGCTTGTCATAATGCAATTAAAAGGTTTTTAAGTTAGTTTTCTACATTCTACCCAATATTCTGTCCAAAGTAAGAAAACATTGAGATAAGACTCACATTAATAATAATGGAAATATAAAGCGTATTCTTGTCTTCTTTGGGGTCTTAACTTAATAGTATTTCACGAGAATCAACAGCCCCAAATAGGGATCAGAAGCAAAATAAGTGGAATTTGGATACGGCAAACATAAAATGGTTGAAAAACATTATCACCTCTCTAATTGACAGGCAAATGGATAATAAATGTCCGTTTAAAAGATAACAGGATAGCTTAAACTTGAAATGTACTGTCATGTTTTAGTGAAAGCAAATTTTAACTAAAATTTGACTAAAGTACTTCCGGATGTCATCCATGCTTTTGATAGTTGGGTGTCAGGGCGAGCTGTGTGTGTTTCTTACAAACTCTTAACTTAACAAACCCAAACACTTTTGCTTCTGACGATAAGCCCAAATCAGAAATCAATCCACCTGCCACTGACTGACGAGATGACGCAACAAAACCTGGCCCGCTTTGATTTGAAATGTGACTAAATTGCACAGGATGATTTTGTATTTGAAAGGATATGTGGCGTGTTTTCAACTGGGTCATAATTATTGGGCACTTATAGTCAAAGTTTCAAAATGAAAGCGTTTGATAATAACAGCATCTTGTTATTATCGTTAGGAAGCTCTGTCCTCGCCGGCCGCTCTCTGTTCCAGCTGAACTACGTGCAGCTAGAAGAGACGGATGTCACCTCGCATCAGTCTCACATCCCGTCCCCCGGCGTTCTGGGGGACCCCTAGAGTGAAAAGTTTTATATAATTTAGGCATTTAATAAATGTGTTCAGAGGAGTGTTAGTGGCAAAGTGCTGCAACAGGAAGCTTTAGACAGCTTTGAGACAACCATTATGCACAGCTGCACCTCTTCAATTGATGGCGTCACCTTAGCAAACCAGCAATAATGAAAATGTTGCACAATGAGGCACAAAATGTTAGATTATATTGTCAAGATGTAACCAGAGCGACAGGAAGTGGCTGAACAGAACTATGGAGAAAATAGAAACATGCTACTAATAATTACTCACAAAAACAGCAACTGAACACAAGTTCAAAGAAGTATAATGTTGTTATAAGAAAGGTTTCACAAGGTTATTTTTCTGTCTGTGGTTTCGGGAACTGACGGTCTGACGGGATAGCCTCCTCTCCTCCCAGCTGTCCAACAATGACACCTGCTGCTCTCCTCCTGAGCGTCAGTCTAAAACTGCAGAAGGATTAAGGAATTATGGAGACAAAACATACAAATTTTGACATTTTACCTGTATACTAAAATTCAAATGTATATTGTGAGATATTAATCCCATTGGTTCTGACCATTTTGTTATTTGGGGTTACTGTACTTTTACTTTATAAAGATCCCGTCAGCGAATAATATGACAGTGTTCAGTTCCCAAAGTGAATGTTCTCTGGTCTGACTCATTTTCTGGTATGCTGAGGTCAGAGGTCAGAGGACTTTCATGAATGCCTACCAGACCAGGGAGAGGTGTAAACCAGATGACAAGCACTCAGAAGTGTTCAAGTGGTAATCTCTATTATTAGACCACAGATTATACCAACCGAGCTAAAACTCACACACGCAGACACTAACACACATTTATCTGCGGATTATAATCCCAATCCCACAATCTCCTTCTGGCTTGACCAATCATGTCCTACCAAATCCTACACAGCCTGCTGGGTAACCTAGATGTAGTATGTTGTGTGTGTGTGTGTGCGTGCGTGCGTGCGTGTGTATGTGTGTGTTAATCTCTGACAGGCTGTGATAGAGGAACATCTGGTCCATCTCTTTGATGTTTGGGCAGGAAATGTACTCCGTACAGATTTTCAAATTAAGGTGGAACATTATTTTACTTTTTGTACACTTATTAGTAAAATACACTCATGGGAATTGTAGTTTACACTGAAGCATGGGATTATGTTGTGTTATGTATACTTTAGGTAGAAATACCTGTTTTTTTTATGCCACAAAATTTACAGAAACATTTAAGCTGCTACAAAATCAATATAACATTACTGATGAAAGTTTTGATAATTGACTATAACCATTATCTATTATTATTTTGCTTTTTATAGACTTATGTACAACAAGCATTCTTTTAAGTCCTTGTTTTTCAGAGTATTGTCGTTTTGTTTGCAAGCTGCTGTAGATTGAAAAAGTGACGCACTGCGAGCTTTCAATTTCCAAATCACAAAGATGAAAATAAGTCAGCCACAAAGACCCGCTCACGCACAAAAAACTCAGAAAAGAGCAAACTATTCACCACTTACTTCAGTTTATGATATGAACAAATGTATTTATCCAATTTATTTTTTTTTTTTTGCATTTTTATTATAATTAGCCAGATCTGAATCATCATTTATCACATAAGGACAGACATTTTGCTGTTGTGGTTGTAATCTGCTCTCTGTCATGGTGTAACAAAGATCTGAGTATTGTGTACATATGTTCCTGTTTTAGAATAAGACCTGCATGTTCTTTTTTTTTTTTTTTATCATTTGGATCCAGATTATTTTGTAAGTAACGTTTGACTTTCGAATGTTAATTTGATTTCATGTGAAAAGGGAATCTTAAGAACTATTATACGGCTTGATTTTTTTTAAAGGACATATCTTTATTACAGAAATCTACCTAAAAATTGTGATATTAGTCATAGTGACATAATCTACTTAAAAAAAAAAAAGAAACTTCAATTTTAAACAACACAAAGATGGAAAAAAGCTCCATGTTTCTTTTTCTGCCAATGAATTTGTTAGTTTTTGTCGCGTCCTTTGGTTTCCTTGTCCAGAGAGTTCGGTCGTTGGAGCTGAGGGCCCCTTGAGGTGCCTTTGTGAAAACTTCAGTCCTGGCTTTTTAAAGAGGAGCAGAGCTTCACCTTGAGCAGTAAGAGTCACATGGCGATGGAGCAGAGCAGCTATTTAAAGACAGAACCGAAGTCACAGTGTCCTGAAGTGAAGGTTGGACGGAACAAACCGAATGTGCATCGTTGCCTTCTCCCTGTGTGTGTTAGGTTTACTCCTGCCGCTGTGCTTTAATCGTGCAACATCAAATCACCAATGTGAGAATTTGAGACGAGAACAAACACTCCAGACCACATCTTTTCATTTAAACATGAGCTATTGTTAGATTTTGGGAAACAATCAAACCAATATCCTTGACAGAAACAACCGGGACACAAAATATCTCTACATGTTATGGAATCTAAAACGCTCCCTTTCACTTTTTAAAAAAGAGAATACAAGATTTAATTTCCAGCAAAAAAAAAAAAAAAAAAGAGAGAAAAAAAAAGGGAGTATTTTTAGGTAGCAAATGCCCAAATAAGAGCAAACCGGGTCAACTTTAAAATTTCAAAACTTCTGCGTTGTTTTAAAGCCTACGTCTGGTGAGATGTGGGTTTCCTCACTATCAAAACCCGTTTATAGCAACACAGATATAACAACAAAAAGTAATAATGATATTGACATTTTTTATATTTGATCTGGGGTCCTTGGAAATTAAATTTTGAAATCCACAAATCTGTTTCCCTTGCATGTAATATGTTGACAATGTTTCTCTCAGCCAGTCTTTGAATGGGGAAAACAAAAGGACGTGCCTTGCAAGCGAAGCAAGGCACGTCCTTGCTTCGCTTAGGAAGTGGCTATCAACAAATAACTTCCACACTTGCCCATATCTACAGTCAGAGTGCTAATTAAAAGTTTAAAACAATGGGAACTGCAACACGCAAGGCTGAGAGAGGACCAATATTTATTTTACTTTGGAGGATTTTCTGGACGGTTATAAAAAAAATCTGCATTTTCTCCCAGCTCCATTACATTAAAATCTGATATGTAAAAAATGGTTGGACTATGGTTTTTAAAAATGAAAGCGCCACGAGTTTCCTGGAATACGTTACAGATTGCGGATTTTTGCATCATCTGTGTTTTTCTTATCTATAGGAAACCAGTGCAGACCATAATTTAAGACTTTACCTTTTTTATTTTACTACTATATGTTTTTTTTTTTTATATATATATATATATATATATACAGTATCCTGCATGCTCCTGATAAGCTGCTGCCTCCAGTTTTTTCTTTAATTACATTTCACTCGCCATCTATCGAAACATTCCTCTCTGTGTTTCATGCATTCACGCACCTGCACTGCGTCATTTTATAGCTTTAATTGAAGAGGTGTGAATGCACATTTCAAAGTTAATGTGTGGATCCTACAGCTCACCAAAATAAAATTCCTATTAGTATGAAAAGGCAACATATATCAGATATCCTTTCTAGTCCTGGACCGTGAGGTACGGCGGGACAAAAGGACACTGGTAAAATAAAATCCAAAAAATAGAAAGATTTCCAAGGAACTGAGTTTCTGTTAGCATGATACCATCAGATGGAAACACAGCCGCTTGAGTCATCTTTTTACTACCAACTGTTTCTACAGCAACCAACCAACACACAGGATCCTGGACTGTCTGCAGACTTGTCTTTCCACCTTTCTGACTTGAAGCGCTTCGTTTTGCTGACATGAACGTTTTCCCACCCTGCTTTTATTTCGTCGCAGGACGGCTGCTTCGATACCGACCGAAGCGTTGCTGCGTCCTCACAAAGCGTGACTGTCAGAATGACCAGGAGAAATGTAGTCTTTCATGTGTTGCTAAAGGTCATTTTAAATATGCGCGTTATTTAAATCAGAGTTTTTCATTCCTGATCTCTTTTGCAAGGCTTTGACCTCCAGATGCTTATAATTTGAGGTGTTTTTTTTTTTTTTTTGAAAAAGCACCCGGATAGAATGTTGTCGAGCTCCAACTACTCAACTTTTCTGAGCCAGAGAGGTTGGTGAATAGGTTTGTGGAGCAATTGTCTGAGGCCGTGAGGAAGTACGAACATCTGGACGACTCTTCCAGATCAACCTTGCAAGATTCGCAATCCAGGTTGGAAATAACGCAGAAACTGTCCACGGAGGAGATTTTCCAGGTCATCAATCACTATTTCTTCAAGTTCGGTTTGACCATTCTGGGCCCTTTAGGATGGTGGAGGGCCCCATGCCTGCACCATAACTCTAAATGATAAGAGTGAGAATGTGCTTTCACCAGACTCTCCAAAATTTGAGAAAGAATGAGAAATGCTCACCATATTTTGTGGCTAGGTTATTTTCTAAACAAGAAAGAATTACTAAAAAGGTTTCAATATTTGCTAAATAAATAGCAACAAAGTTGCTAACTTGGTAAGACTCCTTGCCGCTACCTTTTCTGACTGAAAAGATCTAACTTTGAATTTTCACTCAATAACAGACTCCACACTAAAGAATGTGGTTGCATATGCTGTAGACGTGCCGCGTTCAGTTAACAGATAAATAAAGACCTGCTTATACTCACCAGGCAATTTCTTAGTGCGTGTGATAAACCGAGTTTGCCAGTTCATAAATTATTTGAAGAAACAGAATCCTTGCTGGTAGTTTAGTTGTTTGTGAGGAAACAGCACAAATATCAGAATCTTTGGCGTTGTTAAAAACCACGCGTCTCATGAGTATTAAGACTCAATCTCGTTTGCTGTATCGCTGACCGGACGAGGAAGGAGGCATAATTATCTGCATGGAGATCCCGGTTTGTGTCCTCAGAGCGTCTTCAGGTATCAGCCTCCTGCAGATTCAGCTCACACAAACTGGCTGCTTGTTCTTTTAGTGGCCGTGTCACGGGTGAAGACGACTCTTTGTCTTCAATCCGGCCTGACAGGTGCTTGTTTCTCTGAAGAAAGGCGGCGTAGGAGCACATCTTAGTTTGTGGTTTTAGGTCAGAACTGCTCCAGTTTGCGAGTTATATATAAAAGAATCTGCTCAGATTTCACCCGATGGAACATTTTGAAGGTCGTGGAACAGCTTGCGTGAAAAGACGAGACACACACCTACAGGGAAAGAGTAGGTTTATTTTCTGGTTGGAAAATATAAAGATTATAATCACATAAACATTTCAGAATATGCAAATTGTTTCATTGGTAAAAGAAAATACACATTTCAGCAACTTCCCATCTTATACATCAAACTGTGTCTTGTAGTTTGTCCCCAGCGTCTCTGCTGCTGTTGGCCGCCGCTCTGCTCAGTTTGCGTGTGTGTGTGCGTGTGTGTGTGTGTGTGTGTTTGTCTTTGGTCACTGTTATTATCAGCTCCAGGCCTCAGGCTGAGCGAGCCTCTCTCAGACCCCTCTCTGTCTTGTCACATTTCCATTAGTTTCTTTGTCCTGTCGTTCCCTCAGGTTGATATGTGTGTGAGGGTATGTGTGTGTGTGTGTGTGTGTGTGTGTGTGTGTGTGTGTGTCTTTGTGGACAGCAGTCTCTTTCAGGGAACTGTGTCATACATTAGTGCCCTCTGTCCTTTTATCTTTAACACCAGCAGGATCCAGAGCATTCAGCCTGATTGCCCGCTCCTCTGACATAAATACAGAGCAGGGAAAGATAAGACATCGAACAGGGAAAGCTGTTTTCCTTTATGCTCTGTCATCTCCAAATTTTGTCGCCAGGACAATGTTGTGGTTGATCAGGTTCATATTGATCAGCTATAACAATTTTTTTATTTTTCTGAGTCAATAAATTCAGAAGGCAAAATTAGTAGTGCACAACTATTGGTGATAGTTTTGATATCCACCGACGGTCATCACCTTTTAACATGTCGGTTTTGGACCGACAAGTAAAACTGGACTGGTATTAATAACCGATGTTTATTTCCATGTTGTTGCTGGTTGTTTATGTGAGAGGAATTAAGATGCAGTGACGCAGGATTGCCTGGTGTTTAACTAAAGCAGGAGCAATATTATTATTTACAGTTGAAGAAGTGTAGGGAAATTTACATAGTTATAACATCGATAGATGTAGATGAGTTGCCAAGACGGCAAACAAGCCAAAAACGTCTGGAAATGAGAGCATATAGATGACAGACAATGCATTAAAACAGGAAAGCGTCTATATGCCTACGATGTATATATTTGCTTTCACCGACTTTTGAGGGTTTTTTCACGCACGCATTTAAAAGTAACTGAGACATTTGTCGGCACACATTCTTCATGAACTTTAGAGGAATGTAGTGTTGAGGTGAAAGAGTTCCTGGATGATGTTAAATGTTCCTGCAGCGCAGTCCAGGATGCCTTCTCGTCAGTGTTTGCAGTGAAAAAGAAAAAAAAAAAAAAAAAAGAAATCCAAGAATTTCCATCGTGTGAGCAAGTTTTGACTGAAAATGAGCAGGCGTCAGCTTTGACTCATTCATACAGCTGCGCTTAATGCACTGATCCCAGTTCTCCTCGTCTGGATTTAGCTGTCAAAGGGTGGCCTGGGATCATCGCCGGGACAGAGGAGATGAACTCTATTTAAGAGTAACATGAAAGAAACTGAGATGAGGCTAAAACTCAGTCAGCTGCTGCTTTGAAGTTGCCACTGAGAAGCACCACTGGAAAAGAGTTTTCAGCTTTTTCCTCCACAGGCAGAAATTACATTGTTGCTTGGCTGTTGTGCATCTATGTGTGTGTGCGCGCGCGTGTGTGTGTGTGATTATAACCCACAGCTGGCCTCTCTGATTACTGACTGCCTGGTCAGCCTGGATTAGACTCACACACAGGACCGAAGGCAAAGGTAAATGCACACATTTCACTTTACTTTAATCCTGAACGCTCTGCTCACCCAGAGTCTTTGTTTAAATCTTACTTTGTGCGCGGCAGTGTGTTTCAGCTCCTGTATTTACCTCTGCGGCTGTGTGTGCGCATACTTGTATGTGTGTGTGTGTGTAATTCCCTGCTCAGTGTAGCAGTTATATTTAATCCTTCCTCTGCTGAAGCTGATGTCAGCATCAGCTGGCTCTGAGATGGTGTGTGTGTGTGTGTGTGCGTGTGTGTGTGTGCGTGCGTGCGTGTGCGTGTGCGTGTGTGTGCGTGTACAGGTAAGAGCATGAGTGTAGCTAATTCATCACTGTGTCAGATTAACCAGCATCTGCAGAGCTTCTCTAAATGCCAACGACCAGCTGGAATACCTGCATGATAAAAATAACTGAAGAACTGAAATAAATATGACGTTTCAACTCCATCAGACGTTATTCTGCGTCTTCATGTGTGATTCGAAACTTTTAGGTTTTCGGCAGGCTAAAAATATTGATTCATGGAGTGGCGAAGGGAAGTTTCAAGCTTGCAGATGCAAGGAAACGTCATTAGATAAAACGACTTCGTAGCCGAATGCTCGGTTTTAGGTTTTTATTATTTACTCTGAGGTTAAATCAATCTGTGAAGCATTTGAGTCTAAATTTATGCAATCATATTGATTTAACTGTCAGTCGTTTCTTCGAAGTTCACTTTTGTTGCACCACTGCAACATGTTTCTGTGAAAGTCGTGACATGAAAAAAAAACTGACTCACTCAAGAGTCCGTTTGTGATCTCCAATTTTATACAAATTTCAATCTGCTGATAACTTTGGCCGATTCCTTTTTCCTAAAAATAAGTGGTACTTTTTTCTACTTCCTGGGTAAGTGGAATTTAATTCAATGTGCAGAAAAATCATGCAGGTTATGAGAAAATTGAAACAATTCCATCTTATATACCAAACAATAAGCAATAAATCTTTGTATATAGAATTAGTCTTCAGAAGACTAAAAACAATTGTTAAAAGATTTTGATGAGTCAAATGCTTCATTACAAAGACTACAAGATTTCAATTCAATGCCCAAAGACACCAATGTTACTGGGAGACCAGATCAAATGCTATTGATAAGTCAATACTTCTGAGTTTTCTTGGACTTGGGACAAAAAAAACTTCAGACGTGACTTGCTGAATTTCCTGAAGCTTCTTCCTCCTTTCAGTCTAACTTGATTTTCATGTGCTCTGTGGTTGCAAAAGAGATCAAGCACGTTTTGTTTGAGGACGCAGTCCTAGCAGGTGATTGCTTTTTTCCTTACAACACAAGAATCCTGAAAGTGTCACTGGGACATCGGGAGCAAGAGCAGCACAAATCTCTTCAGAAAACGAATATATTTCCGTCCCGTGTTTGTTTAAACCTCAGATGTGCCGAGAAATTCATCTTTGCAGCTCGAGGGTTCAGCATGACTTTACTTGATTAGATGTTTTTGCAATCCAGCCGTTATATTTTGCACGTCCACACAATTCTCAGGTGTTACAGTTTCATAGAGTGCACACTCAGCGGTTCTGTTCTGACCTTGTGAACTTCTCCACTGACTTTACTAAACTATAACACGCACTTATACCGACTTACTCAGTATAAGTACACGTTTTGCACTTATTTTGGAACATGCTGATCTATTGAAACATACTCTGTCGTAGTAATAGGAGCATGTGCACTTCTATAGGGATGTGGGAACCAGTCTGAGCCCTTTCACATAAAGGCCACTAGAGCAATTAACATTTTAAAAAACGGATTTATCAAATCATGCATCTTTCAAATCAAGCAAAAATAACTGCTTTTACCGTAGAAAAACCCCAGCAAAGCCCCTATTTGCGGTTTGTCCACTCCTTAACAGTCGCGGAGTCAAAAAAAAAACTAAGGCGGCGGCTCTGTGGGAGGAGTTTACCTTTTTGAGAGCAAAGCGCGAGTCACACGTCTCAATGAACATCAATGTCCAATGATCCAAAAAACCTATCCATTCATTCCAAACCAAACCAGCATTCACTCACACATTCCCTCACTACGTTGATTGACACTTACAATACCGGCATGTTTTAGCATGTGGGGGAAACCGGAGTACCCGGAGGAAACCCACGCAGCACAGGGAGTAACATGCAAACTCCTGCAGTCAGGCTCCGGACGGGCCTCGAACCCGGAACCTTCCGACTGCCAGGCAGCAGCGCTACGGACTGCGCCACTGTGCTGCCCAGTTTATGCGGGAGCTCCTATTAATATATCTTTGAACCTTTTGACGTCACCGCCGTTCTCGGCTGACGAAGCATCCATCCGGGGTCTTGCCTCGTCACCATCCGGGTCTTTTGATATTACTTCCGTTGACAACAACAGCACGTGTGTTGCCCATGAATGCAGTGG